>UELV01164850.1:0-18532 GCA_900490015.1 Megastigmus stigmatizans
ACACACACACACACACACACACACACATCCTGACGCACGCACACAGAGTCTGGTCGTATGTATCAAGCGGCGGTTATATGATCCGGTAGAAATTTCTACGGGGCTCGTGTTTTGCAAGCAGACGCTCTACCCCGACTCTGTACACGTATACGAGCGCGCCACCGCTGCTCAGACAATGACTCTCGCCAAATATATATATATATATATATATACAGAGTCAAATAGAGAAAGAGAGAGAGAGAGAGAGAGAGAGAGAGAGAAAGTGGCTAGATTTTGATTGAGATTTATAGAGCGATTGCGGGACTTGCTATGGGAGGTGTAGGAGAAAAGGGGAGCCTGATTTAATTAACGCGCGCCCGATAGTTGCGCGATATATATATATATATATATATATATTGCGCGTAATTAAACAATCGTGCACGCGGATGCCGAAGATTTTTGTCCGCTGGATATTTGCGCGTAACCGTTGATCTTAATTAAGCTCAACGACGATTTGTGATTGATGGATTGTGTAACTACGCGGATATGCCGAGGTGTTGTTATTTATGTCGATGAGATATAATTAGAACAGGTTATTGTGCGCGTGCGAAATTTATTCGTCTGTGAGCGAGGCATCAGCTCATTTTGAGCTTGAGAAGAAGCAGCTTGCCAGTTTGCTCTTTCGTATTATTTACATCTCTTTGCGATGACAGCGTTTATATTGAACAGAAATATAAAGTATGCGGTGACTCTGTGTGTCTGAACAAACTCGACTTCTTCCACTTATTCGCACATATGTGTATATTATACTCCATTTTCATGGGTAAGTTGGTGTTTTCGATAAAGTTTTGTTTTTTATAGAAAACTATGAATAATTATAAGCAACCCTGAAATTTACCTCCTCCTACGAAACAGATGAAACTTTGTTGTTGCGAATTCCAACAAATACCTCGCTAAGAATGATTCATACTTTTTCCTGTTTGTCAATAAAATCAATCGAAGACGCGATAAGGTTGACAAGCAACAGATATAAAATCGTCGGAATAATTTTTGGAATTCGACTATTTTCAAGTTCGATACACTTTTGCAATTCTCTTTCTCGCTCACACGGTCCTGATGTGTATCTGTTGAACGTGCAGTACGCGGAGGAAAAAAACTCGCGAGAGTCGCGAGCGCGCGCGCGGAAAAAGATCAAGTACAGTAGACATAGGTCGAGACAGATGAAAAGAGCAAGGGAATGGTTGCCTTATTGCCTGCGAGAGCAGAGCATACATTCCCGTCGATCCCAGTTCCGACTATTGTTTTTCTCGTGTCCAATGAACGGGTTCGTACACACACACACACACACACAAACACACTATTGCCGTTTCTTTGAACGCAGTCACAGGGGATTGAAAAATATGTGCGCACGACTTTTGTACGGGCGGCTTGTCTCGTCTCTTGTTTTCTCGTATCTGTTTTTACCTCCCGTGACGTAGAAAGATGACAGGATCGCGGAGACGTGACGCAAAACGTGACGATTCCAGATGCGGAACGGATGAAATTTCAATGTTCCTCGATGTTGCGAGAGAAAACAAGGAGAGAAATTAATTTACTTACCTGCGACTGTATATCGCATTTGCGTAAGGCGGAGGCTATCCATTTCTTTTCGCGACGTTATTAATTCAAGCGAGAGTATATATTGTTTCCCGAGGAAACGGAGCCTTGACGAACACGTATATCATTTAATACGCGATTGCATAAACCGTACACTATAAAACAAGTATATTTCTTATACAAAGTGCGATGTCGGCTGGAATATTTCGATGAAAAATTATCGCGAGCTTATTCAATTATCGAAAGTAACCGGTCGCGCATACGATATTCCGATTGTCAATGATGCAAATGGTCGCGCGTGCAATGTCAATATATTCCCGTACATTGGACAATGAATGTTTTTCATTCGCGTACACGCACACGTCCGCACACTCTTTAGCGATCGTTCGTCATACCCGCGCGAAACAACTGATAATTATTCGGCAACTGCGATAAATATTTGGCCCTTTCGTTCGGTGCGAACTACGACACACACCGAAACGTATACGCGGCGACAATTACAAAGTAAAGTGCAAAAATGATTAACTAATATAAAACGTACAAATATGAAATTGTGACGCGGGTCCTAAAGCAAACGAACGATCTCGCACGATATATAAATACCAGTCGGACAGTGAGAATTCACGCGCATATATGTGTATATAGCAAGAGGCAAGCTATGCTTTATTTTTACTGGCTCTCGTCGCAGAGCGCGCGATTGTGCTTAAAACTCTCTTTTGTCGACACGTATATATATATATATATATATATAAGCAAAAAACGAGCACTCGTTAATGTAGAGGGGCAGCATGGCCGTTGTTGTCCCTTTGATGAATAAACATTCGAAATCGTCTATTGTTTTACATCGAGCTGTGCAGTGTACTTTCTCCCCGTGCGCTTGTATCGCTTAATTTATTCCTAAACGATTAAAAATTGTTCATGGCTCTGGCTTGCCTCGACGACTGCTCACCGACACTTTTATCGCTCGTAATAATGTAAGCGTATTTTTTAGTATTACGAGCACGACCGAGCGTAAAATCCACATTCGCGCGGAGAGCTTTATTCGGCTTTGATATTTCGAATTTCCCTGCGCTGGACATGAGTTCTGATATTTCCATTAGCCGGCCAGTAGCAATTTGGTTAAAAGCAGTTGAGTCCGACAGTCTTTAAAGTACTATCGTTTATCAATGTTAACGATGCAGTATATGAAAGCCGGCTAGTTTGGATAACTGTTAAGAATTCTCTAGTGCCTTAATTTTCATGTGGTCTCTACAGTTGTAGCTATTTGCACAATGCAATTTTCCGTGAAACAAATTTAACAAATACTTATATATTTAGCAAAAAGTATGATTTTTTTTTAAAGTTGTGTGCACCAAGAGAATTTTATCGTCAAAATTGTACTTCGAAAAAAGGTAATCGTAGGCATTAGTTCTGGGGTGTTGGAACTTTATGCGTACTGTTTTGAATTACTGTTGTTGATTATGGAAAACTTTACCGTACTGCATCGGAAATTTTAACTTATAATATTTGTTTTTCACTTATAGAACTGCGTAAAAAGTTAATATATCGATGTATCGTTAATTTTTATAATATGCGCGAGAAATATTCATGAAATGAGATGATCAAATTTTTATCGTGCATTAACTGGAAAATTTATTCTAATAGCCAATCGATCTTTTTATTCAAAATTATCTGAAGCACAATCGTGAAAATGTTATTTACATACTTTATTTAAATATATTATAATAATTTTATTCAAAGCTAAAGCAAGATAAAATGTAAATGCGCACGCGAAGCATTTTAGCCATGATTTTCACTCGAAATTCTGTCCACGTGCAGTATATGCGCGGAAAATAAATAATCGAAAATTTCTATTATGCGTGCAAGAATTTCCCCCTCAAATTGATTAAAATTACAACTCCACCTAATAACACAATTATTTGCAAAATCGATTATTTATATCGCAGTTGCACAAATTATTCATTGGCACAAGAAAATGCAAAAATTTCCAATCCCAGTGCCATCGGTTCTCATAAAAAAGTTCACCGCGCTCCATATCTCGTAAAATAATCAAATTCCCCGCTTAGTATACGCTAGAAGAACAAAAAAAGAAGGAAAAAAATAACTTTATATTAAACTTTTTATCACTATGCGCGAACTTTATTTCCACAAAAGCAAGTATTGTATGCGTACTCGAGCGCCCTGTTATATATTCGTTAGCGCCGAATTCAGAGTCCCTCCCCAATGAAAATTCCACAAATCCACGGACTGCGCGCAGCCGTCTATTTATTATTCTATCGGCCACTACCGAGACAAACGGCATGCGGCTACCAGAGATTCGCAAAAATATGTACGCACAGCCGCAGGGATCGGATTCTTTTACGGGAAGGCTCACGCAAACAAACGGCTCGTGCGGAGGACTAATGCTCTTTCATTAATTCTGCGCCATAGTAGTGACATTTTTCGCTCTATACTCAATCGTATTCCGCATACAATGAAACATTTTTTTTTAAATTTTATATGGTTATTGCGGAAGTGTGTTTGTCGTGCGCCAGGACATTTTTATGGCATTATTATTGGAAAATATCCAATGCTGGTATAAATACAAGAATATGTCTAATTAATTATTCTACATTATCTGCTTAATGGGAGGAAATGATGATCCGCGTGTTGATACACTGTTTTAACAAGGAATGTTGATAGATGTTCTAAATAAATAGCGCAAGGGGGTATATAACTGCAGGGATGAAACTTTAAAATTGGCCAAAGTAAGGAAAGCCCGAGTTTATAAAGAAGTTAGCGTATAATTAATTTAATCGTAATTGCACAAGTTTCCAGTCATTTTATGACTCGATAACTTTCATTTATACCGAGCTTCCAAACTATATTATCCCAAACTGAATATTTTATTATACTATTGTAATGGAATATTAATTTTACGCCGAAACACCGATCCAGGACTTATACGAGGCAACCGTATATGGCAGAAAAGTAATTTAGAAACAAATTTTCGTCGGTACATGCAAGAGTGTCTCGAACTCAAGGACAGTCTTATTTTTGAACTAAATTTCCTTACAAAACAGCGCTCGAGCTGCACTTTTGCATTTCCTTGAAGCCTTACTGGTACATAACATAAGGCACAACAGCTAGTGATGCACATACGCGAGTAGAAAGTCAGTCTGAATCGAGAGCAAAAAGCAAATAAAGTATTCCGGAATAACAGTTGCTTCAATTTCCGTCTCCTCGCGTCGCGCGGAATATTTTCTTTCCATTCCTCTCGCGCATCCACTTTAAACTCACTCTACACTCTCGTTCACGTGTACCTTCCTTAATTTCCCCTCCTTCAACGAAAACCCCCAGATGCTCTATCTTTCTATATACACGCGTGTATAAATCCTTGTCGCTTCATGTAGGGCTGCTGCATTATTTGTCGAGTATAGGCTCGATACGAATGTATATAGCTGCCGCGAGTTTCCAACATCGCTGGAAAAATGCCAGGGTTTAACTCGCGGTCGATTGTCGATCTTTGCAAGCTCCTTCGCTATCTCCATTTCTAGTTACATAGGTTGTTCATCATGTACAGATATACCAGTTTTTCGAAAAGTTTATTTTCTCACGCTTATTAAAAAAGTTGGCTCGCGGGAGGGGCAGATGTGCCACGAATTCCTGAAGTGTGTATGGATTAAGTTTAGCCGTGGATTTTATGTGCTTTTGACGATCGGTCATGGTTTTTAGATGATGCCTCTGCAGCGCGACCGCGCACATACTCGTAAACTATTTCTCCTCTTATCGATGGCACTTCGGCGAGGGAACGTAAAAAGGCGCCAAATCGAAATATATATATATGTATGTATTCGCAGCATCTTTTATGTGGCCTTTTCTTATGTTTGCGAAAAATTAATACCCAATTTATGTATTGCTTCGTCGAGTTTTATCGTTTCACCGAACAGACGAAAATACGAAAGTTTTGTTCAATACCATCGACTCTTTTACTGTATTCCGAAAATGAAATTTCATCATTGTCTTTTCTTTCACGGAAAAATAAATTAAATGTGGGGCGATAAAGTTGGATTAAATCGAAACTTTTGGAATGATTAAGAGTCATAGGTATTTTTCATTAATGAAACCAATAATTTGTCAAATACAATCTTTTGTAATCGTTGCTTTATTCGTATACTGCATTGAATTTATATACATACATATTTTATTTATATACCGCTATATTCGACGTACCTAAATGCTTGAATTGCGAAGAATAACCGATATTTCATCCTTAATATATAATGTCGCCGATAATCATGATAACTGCGGAGGTGTGGAAATAACGTTTTATGCGCACAATCATAATTTCGCGTTAAGGAACACTAGAAAAGCTACGGAGAAGTCTAAGTGACCCTCTCGCTTTTCCCTCGTTTTTTGACTCTTTTATTTATGACTATGGGCAGGTGTCCTTGTCAGTTAATGCTCGAGTAATCGTTCGCTGGCGTCCTCATCGCCAAATTAAACGAGCGGAATGATTGCGCTCGTTATAAAAAAAAATCCTCGTCCACTTTCGTCTCTCCATCGTCAAATAATTAGTCGATTGGATATTCTCGCGTTTCGCGACTTTATCGTGCATCTAATTGAAATCTATGATGTTCTATTGTATTCGTGACGTGCGATATGCTTTGTCGAAATATCGATAATAATTGTAGAGACGAACGATAATTGATGCAGCATTTCAGTAGGAAGTGTTTTCAAATAATCTCGATTGATATACTTTAAAATCGCACTTTAAAAAAAAAAGATTTATTCAGTTTTGTACATGGGAATATTTAAATATCATTTTATGAGGTCGGCGATACTGTGCTCATACTAAAAGTACTTTGGATAATTTATATTTGAAAAATTAATAATGTTAAAATGTATGAATAAACTAACGCACTTTTATCAAATGAAAGTAATATAGTTAAAAAGTATATGATTCGCATTAAAAGTTTGAAGCATTTAATTTGTTTGATTTTAAAATAAATTATTTATATGAATTCAAAGTTAATTATTATCATATAGAAAATGAATACATTATAAGAGACAGACTAAACTGCAAGTGACACTAAACGATGAATGTTTGAATGGATGCGAATCTATTTCCGAATATAGCCTCTTTAACTTGAACTTGTGAAATCAAAGCGAAACTTTTTCCGAAACGAATAATCCTGAATAAATGAAAGCGCTGCTTTCTTTAAAGGAACAGCTGTTTTCATTGCATCTATCTTCATTTCAAATTTGTGCACAGTGTTGTCACGAGCGAATGACGCATTCGCACGACCCATAAATGCATATACCTTTCAAGACTTTCCATCCTCTTCAATATAAACACGCACCTCATCCTCTCCCTCTCCACTTTACATATTCACGCTTCACCGATAAATATAAGCAAGGACATCACAAGTATATGTCGCCCGGAAGATGGTCAAAATCGTACGCTAAGAGTCTTACTCACTGAATAATATGAAAAATTCGTTCTGAAAGAAAGTGGTTGTAGCTTTCGCCACGCAATATGCGCGCGAGCTTTGCGAAATGAATTTGCGGATGGGAAAAAATTGCACAGCAAATTGCTTCAATTCTTTTCTTTTGACGTTGCTCTGCCTGCGTTGGTGCTCTTCTTCTTCTTCTTCGTCTTTTTAGTTCTGTATATCTGTCAGACGTGAAATAGAACGAGCTAAGAGGATTATTACGCGAAATTATATTTTTCATGCGAGCTGCACGAGCACAAAGGCTGCATATTTATGGTTTCTTTATGGGATATCGGCCATTATGCACTGTGTACAGACCCTCGTTCATCGATGTCGAGATTAAAAATCAGAAGAATGGTGAAATTGTGTTTTAATGTCAGCTCGACAAATGACTTTCTTTCAGAATGATGAGTAAATGAAATTAATATTCGAACTTTGATGATGAATTCGGATGAAGTAATTGTTTTATTTGAAATTTGAATGTATTTTCAATTAGATTCGAACCATTGGATAAGATTCTTTGCATATTGAGCAGCGCACTTTATGCGTTATATATTTTGTTATTTAACTCTCACTCGTGCCGTATCTATCACATATTGTGATAAAATATAATTATTACGACCAATGCAGCGACAATAATAAAGCGTTTAAACATTATTCAAACGTACTTTTCCAACCATCAAATTAAATTCAAATTAACAGGTTATTCAACAAGTTGTTCGGTACAATGGCACACGAATATAGCCACATGAAAAGCATGCAACGTTTTGCTCCACTCGAAACAAATAAATAGCTCATCGTTCTTTTACTATACCAACGAAGACGCACAGCACGCATGGTTGAATGAAAATTCCCATAACGATTACTGCCACGGACTTCAATAATGGTCAGAAGCTGAATCCTTACTCGCAACTTTCTTCGGCCAGTGCACAGCTTTAAATTTTCAAAATGAGACTCTTTTCCGTTACGCCGACGTGCACTCCGATCCAGCAGAGCCATATTTATGAAAGCGATGTTTGCCGCGATCGTTGCTTTAAAAATAAAGAGAAAACGGACGAAGGAGGTGGCGAAGGAGAAAGTAGCGCTCGAGAATAATAATATTTTTAATTAAAATTTCTTTTGCGCGCGAAACTTTCTTAATTTAGCGGTGGCCGCACTGCTGCATCCCCGAGATGATGATAATGCGCTGAATATTGTGGCGGGGAAAATTTCTCGAGGATTATACACGGAGAACGTATATCTCCTGGACTTTTGTACATATTTTTTTGAAGATTTATCGAGTGTAATAATCATTTATAATTATTTACTTATTGCAGGTTATTAAAATTTTTATAGTATAGCCCATCTGCATAAGTATCATTTGCTATGGTCCTTATCAGCTTCTGCACTCACGAAACACTGCTATATTAGCCTCGGCCCTCACTTTCAAAGACAATTTCCGCTATAGTCTACACTCGCGCGCACACACACACAACACACACATTATTTAGGAAATGGCCTTTCGCCATTAATCATTGTACGCGTGGATACGCCGGGCAGCAAAAATAAAAGCAGACGAAAGAGTTTGCATGTGCGTCGAAACGCATTTTTCATGTTGCCGGAGAGGAATGTGCGGGCGGCACTTTAAATACGTGCGCGCACGCATTTCCGCAGAATAATCGAACATGATTGATTGCAGTGAATTCTTATATAGCGCGTTGCGAGGCTGTCGGTCGCCTAGAGCTTTTGGCCCATGCATTTAATGAATATGGGATTAGCTGAGGGTGGATGATGCTTCCTTTCTTTTGTCTGTGTGTGTGTTTTTGGGAAATTCTGCTCGATGCTAATTATTGAGGGCAAGAGTATATAGGTTGTGTTAAAGTTGTATTGATCGTTTGTTCTTCCATTAGGATGACGAAGATATGATATAATAATTTTCTCTTTATTCCTTTTAGCGATACAACAAATTTCGGAGTCAATTTCAGTTTATGCTTAGTCAATACATCGATTCCATTCAAGCTTTTATTCTTGAGTTACTATAACAGTGTTTGGGAAATCACGCTCTTAAATACGCAAGTATAAACCTACGTTGTATATGTGTCTGACTATTATTAAGTTACTCTACTTGCTCTTAATATAAATTCATTTCTATTTATGGATTGATTTGGAAAAGTGGAACCACCAATTTATTATTTACTTCAAATCCAAAAATATTTATTGTTACAGCGCATCCTTATCGTTTCCTTCCTCCTTGAATAATAGAAAAATGTTTTTTTTTGCATTATTAAACGCGTTTTATATGTCTATATATTTTGATTAAGATATACGTAAAGCAAAACCAAAATTATAGCTATTCCAAAATGTTTCAAATCAGCCAATTTATTTATAAACTGAACCAATATATTATTCACGAACTCAAAATCTACATAGTAATGCAAATGGAAACTATTAAAATGTTCAACCTCTACACGAACCTCGAAAACTCTTTACTCATCCAGTCATTTTCCCCGCAAATAGCACAAAATATAAAAAAAACAGCTCTGCATCTATACAAAGCACTACACATTTAAAATATAAAGCGTCGATGGTTCCAAACGCCCGACCTATTCACCAAATTTCGAATCGATCGTTTCAAATCCATCGAGCGGAAAACATTTACCGCCAGCAACTCGGTCGCAACATCGAAATCCCCTGTCGTCGCCGGCTATACGCGAGAAAAATGCTAGCCAGCAAAGAACAAAAAATGCATTAACTTTATTACCCGCTGCAGCAGTAGCCGCAGATTACGGATATGTCTCGTGGAGAAGGCTCGAGCGCCTGCGCAATCTTAGCGTTTCTGCGATCCTCGAGCAAAATTGCGTCGTACGTGGAGGATTTGCCGCTGGGGCGAGAGAAACAGCCCGGCGACAAATTTATTTTTATAGAAAAATGTTAAGTTGCCGCGCGGATAAAGGGGGTTCAAGGTCAGCAAGCGACGTCCTTGATACTCGTCTTTTTCATTGCGCGCGTCTACGATGTATCTCTCTCTCTCTCTCTCTCTCTCTCTCTCTCTCTCTCTCTCTCTCTATTTGCAGCGTGCTCTCTTGCCCCGACGAAATTGTACGTTAAAAATGTTTTAATTAAGAGAGATAGAGAGAGAGAGAGAGAGAGAGAGAGAGAGAGTCTTGAAGGAGAGCTGCTGCGACGCTCTTTTTCTATTTCTTTTCTGTTTCTACCGCCTCGAGAATTATATGGCATTAAAATAGTAATGTTATTACAGTACACGAGCATAAAAGTTTTGATTGGTAAATTTTTCAAAGCCGTATAAAAGAAAACGCGCAGTCATTTCTTGGAAATTCCCTTGCGGAAAAACAAGATTGTCATTATTGAATTGTTATTCCAATTGGACGTGAACTTCTGCTATTCTGCGCATAGCTAATTGAAAATGTACGTTGCGCAAAGCGGAGGAGGGATGTTTGTCTTATACTTCATCGCTATGCGCATAATTTCACCTCAGACTATATATACATACGTTAGAACCGTGACGTTGTTACAACGTAAAATTTAAACGGAACTTGTTTACCCCCCAAGAACGACGAGCTGAGATAAGACTCGGTTTTCGTTTATTAAAAATTCATCGATGAAAAAAGCTGCGCATCATTGATCTTGCTTCACTTCATTCATCCACACGGAACTTATCATTCCTTTAAAAAACGGACCACCGATAACAGCAGAAACATGACTTCCTTAACACATTGTCGGAGAGGGAGAGAGAGCTTGGGTAAGAGCCACATCAGCATGAGCCTCACGCGAGCTTGCGCAATTCTGCAGGGAAAAAGTTTCCTCTAGCGCAATTAAGCGGCCCCGGCGTCGAGGCTCCAATCATTATTCACGAGCGACTAGTCCGCACTGACAATTCTGTAACGCGTCAAGGAGCAAGTTTCAATTCGTCAAAAAGAAAGAAAGAAAGAAAGAAAAACGATCAAGGGGAGAAGAGCGAGCTTAATGCTTCGTTCTCCGCCACCTATAGCCTACTGTACAATCACGAATGCAAATGCCATCATATCGAACGGATTCTCGTACCGTGAAACCTACGTGCCCGCGAAACGAAATAATGAAGGCTTGCAATGTGGGAGGAGAGTACCCTGGTAGAACATTGACGAGTTCGGCTGGTTTTATATCCAGCCGTTAGCCAATTTCGACTAGCCAACATTTAGATTTTGAAATCGTCAAATGCTCGGTAATGACCAGTCAAGACTAAACGTTAAAAGTAAACAAGAGTCGAGAGTAGCTTTTTTAAGCATAACCTCAATATTTTATGCATTAAACGCCAAATTTTTAAGTTTAATATATCAAATTAAATATGGTAATATACATATTTATCTGACCAATAATATTTATTTATATTATTAGATATCAATATATCAGTTTAAAATGGAATAAATTATAATTAATCAGCAAATATATCATTTTAAAATAGCCGAGTCCTTAGCCAGTTTGCGTTTCAAAACTGTGGCGAAATAGAAAGGGTTATTCGTCTGCTAGACGGGTAAGCTCGGTTAAAAACTCGCGTATATAATCGGTAATGGCTAGTGGCTGGTCATCAACTCGGCTAAATTTCTACCAGGGTAGCTGCTACCGTATATATGGCGAAAGAAAAATTAAGTGTCCGCTCTCTTGGCGAAATGTAGCCTTAATAATAACAGCCGCAGGAGCTAACGTGTGACTACTTCTCTCTCTCTCTCTCTCTCCTACTCCTCCACTTTTCTATATATATTTTCGCCATTCGACGTGATATCGCAGCAACGGCGACGGCTGCGGCGGCGGCTAGAGGCATTTGCATTTATAGTAGCGGGGACTTGTAGTCGTGCTGTGTTATAGTGCATTATATATGCCGAAGAGAGAGAGAGAGAGAGGGAGGGGGAGAGAGAGAGCGGAGGGTGAAGTCGTGGCCCCGCGGGTCCCTAACAAGATGCGTCGTGGGATACGTGAGCTCCGGTAATGACACCTCCGCACTTTTGCTCCCGTATATACATATACCTACCTGCTGAATGGAGCTTTGCTTATCTCGCTTCTCTCTACTACGTGGCCTCTCTCTCTCTCTTACTCTCTTTGGTCGAAGGAGGTGACACGTGCGTGGAATGAAAATCTTGAGCGTGTGTATACGCGAACGATAGATTCTTTTTTGAAGGGGGGTCGGCGAGCGCTGGATTTCTTCCCCTTTTTGTTTTGTTTCGGTGACGAAACTGGATCGTTTCGGCGAGGGAAAGTGGGAGCATTTAGGAGAAGTGACTTATTGTCTGGGACGAGGAACGTGGTTGAGCTGGTTTCTTTTATGTGGATTAGGAAGACAATCTGTAATTCTATATTTGGCTGCTATGTAGTATACGTAGGGAGCTTTTTGGTACAAATGTTGATGATTCTCGCGTTGATGGGATCAATTATAATGGATTATTTATATTATATAAATATCGAATTTCCAAAGATGATTCGGTGCAATTTTGAGTATATGGTATACTAAAATCCAATGTATAGATACTTGCATGAAATTTACATAATTGCAAATGCAGTTTAGAAAATGGAATATGGCAAACCCGCACTGCAAATTTGAACAGTAACGCACAAAAAACCTTTCACGATTAATGCGAATCTACATCAGTATTGATCCTATGATGCGAATCGTTACAGTACAAGATCCAGAAGAAACTATTGAACTCGGAACAGGCGTCTTATTTTATTTACACAGGATATACGCATAAGTGTTCACATTTTTGAACGGTGTACCGATCATGAATTTTTCATGTAATTATACGCCATCATTTAGAATTCAGTGCATAAATATATAATAAATTAAGAACTGGTGCGCATGTACACACACACGCACACACACACACACACACACACACACACATATATATATATGCTTTACTATAGCTTTTGACGAGGAAGAAGCTTCCGTCGTTCCACCCCAACTGAATCTATGACCCAAAGGTTGCTAGTGACCTTATTTTCTGTATATATAGGTGTTGAAGAAACGTGAGCAGCATAATGATGTCTCGCTCCTGCTGCTGCTACACACACATACACTTTTATCGTGTCGGCAGCTCTTTCATATTTACTTATGCCTCATCTGTTTTTGTCATTATTTCAATAAGGCTTGTGCCACCAGTACCTCGTAATTATACAGTGGAATAGAATCGACGTCTAGTATATTAGTTTAATTAGCGAGGCGCTTGCTTTGTCTTGACGATTTAATTAAAGGAGCCTTGGATAAACGAACGATGTTCTTCGCTCGAATTATCCGCGGCAGGAATCTAACGTTCGATCTTCGAAAATAGATCGACCACGAAGCATCTGTAATTGGAACGTTTACGTAACGGATTTTGTGAACAACGAATTTTCGCAATTCTTGTATCAATAAACCGAGCGAAGGCAGCGCCAAAGCTTTGAATTCGCATAGTCTATTGTCTTAACGTTCATCGCGCGCAGAGATTAGACATGCACATACCACGCCACCGATGTTATCAGCACGCCTGCACACACACACACACACACACACGTGCGCAGCGCACTTTGAGAGCGAGAGAAGAAGAGAGAATCGCGGTGAGTCTCAATGGACTATATCCTCCGTCGATCGTTTCGCGACGCATACCGATGATGCGAAGGCGGCGCTATAGCTTCACCTTCGGAAATCCTCTCCTCCCCCCAGCAATTAGTCTTAGCTTGTACAAGCCACCTCGAGCGATATGTATATATGTATGTATGTATCAGGCGGTCGCGTGATTGCGTTTTCAATATGATGCATATATTAGGAGGTTTATCGGCTGCTATGTACATGCCTCGAGCATGGCCGCGGCAAAGTGGTTTTGCGCTGCATGCACTTGTGGCCATGCACCAGCGTTGACTCGATCTTCGATGTTCGCGTATACCGAGGACTGTTTTGGTGCGATCTCGCGGTTTGTGGCTTGTGTCGATCGAAAATTTTCCGAGTATACTTTGTTTGTATCCTAGGTATGTGTGGGTTATAAGCTGTAGGATATTTTTTAGCTGACTCGATTGGGGGTGTTTGTGTGCAGAATATGCACATGTTGGATTGAATTGGTCAAGTTTTGTGCCATGCTGCGATGTAAAATGAAGAAAGATCTATAATAAGATTTCAATTAGCTGGATCTGCTTCTACTGAACGCTGTACGAAGATTATTTTCTTTATACTGTAATAAATATAGTTTTGAGCTAACAAGCTGTTTATTTTTTATCGTCAACTGATAAACAATTACGCAAATTCAAGATCGAAATAAATGACATTCGAGCTGTAATCTTGTTTCAAGTCGTGGATATTGCCGCGCAAAGCTTCCAATTACATGCAGTTTTAATTAACGCCCAATCAATTTCTCTAAGCTCAACATTCAAGTACCCACCTCATTTCCTCCAATTCCAATATCAAGCCAATACAAGCATCGACATCATTCGATCATTCACAAAGTCCCGTACAACCACTCGGCAGAGCAAATTAAAAATTCCACGCGCAAGAGTCAAAGTAACGCGACACGCGGCGCGTGGCTCCAGAAAGGTCCTCGATTGTTGGAATCAGTCGGACAATCGGTATAGTCCAGCAGCGTAAATGAAATGAGAAACGAACGAGGGCCGAACAAACGAGAAAGAAAGATCTGTAATTACAATTAATACAGCGCTGGTTCTCGAAGAGTATAGGCGAAACGAAGGGAGATAAAGAGAGATCGTAATGAGATGGGAGAAAGCGCGCGAGTATAGGTATGGTCAGGTGCGCCAAACATCGACTTGCTGTCGAGAGGATATATATTTGCTCGCGTGTGCAGGGGATCGAGTTCCTTTCACTCTTCTTCCTACCCTTATTTTAATGAAAGCTCATGTTGATTAAAATGACGTGGCGATACTTTATTTTGGAAGATGTGTATCGATCATATTACCCTTTTGAATTTTCCGCAGTTCTGCTGCAGCAGTAGAAAATAGCCATTGTTACATAAGACAATTGAATTACGGTACAATAAAGAGCTGCTATAAAAGGGGTTTTTACGCTGAGCTTTTTCAAAAGTTTCGTTGAAAGTCTATTTAACTGTAGTGCTTGGTTTTCAGAAGACGGGGAGAAGAGCTAATTTAAAGTTTGCTGCTAATTACAAGAACGAAACATACTCACCATCAATAGCCAAAGAACAATTTTAAAAATACAAGACTCCATTGAGTGATCGCGCGTCGATCGAGATTTTCCATCGAGAGATCGTTTGAATTATGTATTATGCAGTCTGTGTATATCCATCAAATTTCTCGAAGCGATCGTTCCCCGGCTCGCGTATATAAATACGTTGGCAAACTTTTTACGTGTACGTATATATTGGCCTCTGTGATCGTGTGTGCGCGATCAAGCCGTAAATTAGTTAACTGTATTTTTAATGGACTCGCGCGCGCCGCGCTTACATATACACAGACATACAGAGAGATAGATAGATAGATAAATAGAGAGAGAGAGAGAGAGAGAAGCAATTAGTTGGGTGCAGCCTCCCCCCCCCAAGACTGCCTCGGAGAGTCAATATTTTCCCGGTTGGTGCTCTCGACACGAGGCGCGGCTTTGTGGCGCATTCTTCCAGACACGCGGCTATTCTCTCTTTTCCAAGATTGTAAACCAGAGCTAAATGGAGAAACGAAGGATTCTTTCTCCGCGCTATATTCCGTATTGTTTAAGTATGTGTATCGATGACACACTGTGGGAGAGCAGTCTGAATACGCTCGTTTTTCATGCTACTATCTGAATCATGACTCGGTGATTTCTTTTTGGCCCGAGCAATTCCGCTGCTGACCTTTCTTCTACGCCTTATATTTTCTTCGCTGCTTGCGGGAAAAACGAGCTCTTACTATGTACTTTCTTTTTAATGGGCAAATTGTAAATGTAAGTGTAACTTGACTTTTTTTCGGAGGTATATATATATATTTAGTTATCGTGGCAGAAATGCTGAATGACGATGTAATTTATGCTGTGAAATTCTTATTAACCCTTATGATGTAATATCAGTGATAATTTTGTTTAAATAACTTTAAAGATATAGTCAGTAAACGGGATCGCATGTCTGTCGGTAAAGTAATTATAAATGCATTTGAACGAAATAAAAAACAAACATTTTGAACCAGAATTATAAGAATGTTCGCTCGTATTTGGACACACGCATCGTTATATGAAACATTATGAACTCGCTTCCTAAGACGGGAAGAAAAAGAAGTTACACATATAGCGAACAATGACAGAGTAAGGAAGAAACGTAAGGAAGAAAAGTAGGAGGCAAACTCAGAGATGGCAGGATGATAAATGCTACCAAGTCATAATGAATGATCCCTTAGCTGCTACTCTAGGAGCTGATTTTGATATTAAAAATTACCTAATCATGTTAAAAATGTTTAAATTTATTACTTTTTTGATTTATTATGGATATTTCCTGGCGAGCTTAATTAAGCTGCCCTTTGTGCGAGGTATCAGATGCATATAAAATTGGCTACTGTGTTACGCAGCTGTAATCTGACAGGAAAGGTAACTTTTCGCCGATTAATATATATCTTAAGAAAGTTTATATTTAAACAGAATAAAAACAGTGCTTTGATGAAGAATATATTATATAATAGGTATTAAACTTGAAATTTTCTCATTGCTTCAACAATTTCGTAGAATCATGCTACAAGAAGTATTCAAGGCGTGTTCTGAAACTTTATGATTTTTTTTTGTAAAAAAAACGAGCTTTTTATTAAGTTCTGCAATGTATGTCAAATAAAGAATAAACTTGAGTAAGAAAATAATAATTTACAGAAAATTTCTTGACAATATCGAGATATTCTAAAAAGTATACGGAAAAATCACCCATGAGGGCATTATTAAAAATATTCCTAACTCGAACGACAAAGTCTCATGAAAAATGATGAAGAGTTCGCCATATGCTTCCATACATAAATTACGTAAGCAGCATCTTTAATTTACGAGCAGCGCAAATAAAAGAAAAACGTATACACACTTAACTATTTAATATCGCGCGCTGTGACATCAGCAATTACAACAAAGAATACGCGTAAACGTCCCTCCGCATCCGCGACTCACACTCGGCGCATGAAAAACGGATTTACCGTGTCGAGCCGCTTCCACAATTCATCAAAAAAATCACGTCGCACACCTTCCGCGTCGTCCCGGTATAACAAATTGTTCCCGAGCAAAGCCCATTTTTTCCCAGCCAACTTTCAACTTTATCCACGATTAAAAATCTCCGCGCAACGCTTACATATTCCCTGCAGCTGCGGTTAAATCCCCGTCTAGCACGCGATGAAAAGCAAACCGCCACATACATCCCATTCGTCTAAAGAGCTAGAGATCACGCATGTGCAGAACTGCAATAGCAAAAACGCCCCTGCTGGACGGAAGCTCGTTATATTCAATTTGGTCGAACGATTTCGGTCGCGCGGATCCTTTGCGAAGCGTTAGCGACAGCTGCGACCGACGTCAGTCGCTCGCCACACACACAGAGGGAGAAAGAGAGAGAGAACTTTGTCGTGTTTGAGAACACACATCACGCATGAAGGTATACGAGGGATTCGCTCGCGGACCGTTAGGTTCATGAGGGCGGCTATGCGCTCGACAAGATGCGGGAGACCGATAACTTTGTTTAAATACGCGCGTGTGCGCGAGGAGCAGTGCAGTTGGACGGCGATCGGTTAGAACGCTTAATCCTTTGACGGCGGCGCGCTTCAACGCCGTATCAGTTTCCCGTGGAATTGGCGCTATTACGCAAGGCCGCGGACGTGTTATACGCGGGTAGTAAGCGATTCGATATGGTAGATGTTTGATACTTTACTTTTGACCAAGGATTTCGAATGGGATGAAGTTTTGGACGGCCGAAACTGGATGATGGGATTTAGTGTTGATCGATATAGAATTGCGGTTATTCGAATCGGTCATTGGTACGATCAAAGTTTATAGAAAATGAATAGAATTTATCGATCTTCAACGAATAATGTTTACACTCATAAGTACTTTTGTAAGGTGGACTGCTTAAGACACATATACAGTTCTTTAAAACCGTTCGTGACGAGTAAAAGAGAATAAAAACTTAGGGAAATGAAGGATAATACGAAAAAGTTATCAAATGTCATTCAAGGTTTATAGAGTTTGTGGGAATTGGAATTTCGAAGATAAACATTTCCGAAATGGTTTTCCTGAATTCTATACCTATAGTATACCATCGCGGACGTGGTAATTATTCTCTCGTTGTATTTTCAATATTGTAACAATCATTTGAGTTACTAATTTAATTGGTAAATTTTCCTTATAATTTATTTGACAAATACCTATTTTGTATTTATTACTTTTTGAAGCTTTTTTCTACACAATACTAAATTATGATTAAAAAACTGCTCCTACGCGTATTTAAATGACACGAGTAAAAACTACTCCCCGAAATAAATGATTTTATAATAGTACATTGTGCAACAAGTGCGAGAAGCAGGCGATTTCCAACGAG
>UELV01164851.1:0-13078 GCA_900490015.1 Megastigmus stigmatizans
AGCTTGTACCACTTATACACATTTTTTTTACTCATAGTAGACTCTCCGTATACCACTGTCAACATTTCAAGAGTTTTAGAGCACTTGATTCCATTTTTTACACAAAATTTAATGCAAATTCTTTGCTCCATTTTTTCGATAGCAGAAAATCGCAGAGTACAACAAACACTTCTAACCTCTTATGCCTCTCAAAAACAAAGAAGAAATTGTATATACTTGAAACTGTGAATATATTATCGTGACGAGTGTACCAATACAAAAAAAAAAAAAAAAAAAAATGAAATTCGGATGTACGTAGCCCGCAAAATTTAAAAAGTCACCTTACTTTTTGAACACCCCTCGTATGTATACGCACGCAAGCGGACCAATGTGCACACGTGTTCTCACTTGCGCGCACAGCCGCGACTTTTACACGCGAGTAATGCAATTCAAGCGAGAGAGAGAGAGAGAGAGAGAGAGAGAGAGAGAGAGAGAGAGAGAGAGAATCTGTTAGTACACGCAAGGTTGGTTGTATACGTGAGTGTGTATACAACTACACTTAGCTCGAGAGGTGACTCATCGGTCCTCGACCATTGTAAATCAATTGCCGCAACTGTATATATATATATAGAGCTTCTTCTTTCGCTGGGGGCTTAATTAGGCGATTAAGACAAGCCATCGTCAGCCGCGTCCCCCGCACACACGCGTCTCTTTCTCTACACACTTTCTGCTGTATATGTATGTACAGCCAGTCGAGAAAGAGAGGTGGACAATTGATTTGTGGCTGCGCTGCTGCAGTGCGCGCGGTTTGCGTAATCGCCGACACCCTTCACGGCTCTCTTGCTCGATCTATTGGTCGCTCTATAATTCGATACAGCCCCGTGTATAATATAATATAGACTGCGATAAGACTGACGGAGTATCGATGTCCTTTACGCACCAGTTATCGTTGATCGTACCTGCTGCCCTTTCGTTGCGTTTGCGCATTTGATCGACGAGTGGCATATATGCGTCCGTACACCGCCGCTGCTGCGGCTTTATCCGATATCCATGGAGGTTTATATACATCCTCGACGTTTTCTATTTTATTGTTACACGAGATGGAATATCTACAAGTGTGATGTGCATTTGTACAACAAAAACACCATGCAGTCAGTTATACTTTTGCGTGTCCTGCACAATCAAGCTATCAATTTTAGAATAATATATACAAGTATCAATACAAAAAGGAAAAAGTTATTTATGCAGAATATACAACAGTGCGCTAAATGACATGTACATCACAGAGTGTAGGGTAGATTTGACGCAGAAAAACAGCTAACTGAAATATACATGCACTCGGTAAAGAAGCTAGCGCGAGACCATATAGAATTAATCAAAACGGCTTGGAAAAAAGTCTTAAATAGCAACCCCACACACTACGACCGCCTATATGCACGCATTTACTACAAGCTCATTAAGGTGCACGCGCGCAGCTTGCTCGGCTATATATAAGCGCGCGCAGTGTATATATATATATTGTGTGCGCGGTTTATGCGCTCTTTTGCGTTCACGGTCGAAAGCAACAGTGAAATAATCAAACCGTTAACGGGGCGCACACTATATACATATATAACAGCCGCAGCAGCAGAACATATAGCCAGCCATCCCGTTATAATATGAACACATCATTTAAGACTAATTTTTCCCGACCCTCGGTAGCAGCAGGAGCCGCACGCTCGTGGAACAAGAAAGGAGGAGAAAGAGAGAAAAACAAACGCACATAGAGGCTTAAAACAAAGCTCACCGAGCGCCCACAAATAAGCGCGCAAGTGCATAAATTATGCGCGAAGAGAGGGAGAGAGAGAGAGAGGCTTTCGAAAAGAGCCGCTCATTCTTGGCTGCACTGCTGCAGTCAGCCGAGCGCACCACACACACACACGGCGAGCTGAGCTGCTGCAGCACCGTGCACCTTACCAGAGGTCGCGTGGGCGTGTACCTGACGCCTCGACTTTCTCTCTATCTCTCTTCCTCTGACCAAAGATGCAACAGCCGCAAGAGAGATAGAGAGAGAGAGAGAGAGAGAGGAAGAGTTGGGCGAGGTTGTGGCAGATCATTGCGAGGGTCCGTTAAATTCTTTTCCTTGTATATATACGCGACTCGCGAGATGCTGCTGGTGCCGCGTGAGCGCACATATTATATGCTGTATGTGCATGCATGATGCATGAGCCGTCTGTGCGCGCGCTCGTGAAAAATGACGGCCGGTCGCTCGCCTACTGCCGCTTTTGGCTTTTATGGAAAGTCGCCGCTGGGCCAATACTGGCTTGTATATAACAACAATGTTTATCCCGTACGGCGGCGTAAAGAGGAGGAGTTGCGGCAATGTAGAGGGAGGAAGAGGGAAAAAAGGTATAGAGTCTCTGTAGCAGCTGATTTCGGCACTTGACGTTGCGGTGAAGGATATACGGTAGCGTTCACGAGGTGCCAAAAGAATACGGTTCAACCTGGTCATTAAATTTTTTCGTCGATATATAGGCTGCGGAACGAGGCTGTTTTATCATGCAGCGATATATATGGAAAATGCTTGGAAACGATAATAATTGTAAACCGACAACAGCTGGTCTTAAAAACTGTACAGTACAGAGTTATTTCGAATTGCCAATAATTGCCAATATGTACGACTTACGCGTGGAATCTGTGCAGTTTTTAAATTCCCACATGTATAAAACCGTTTTATTATACTTCTCCATAGAAGTCCCGCCTAGAAAAGATCCTACAGTAATTTTTCTCATCTCCGCATGCACATGCAGCATTTCACTTTTTTTTTTCCTTATAATAATGTCTTAATGCAATCTCGAACGCATCTCGAAAAGCGCAACTATTTCCCAGCTGTTTCGAGTCCGCGATCTCCTGGCAAGAAAATAAGGCAAGGACTTGGCGATGCTGCCTATACATACATATATATATCTCGTATACATACCGTGGATGCATTGTAAAGCCGAGGCAAAAAACGGCTAATAAAATGAAGATATATGTATAAAGACTAGATGGATGCAGATAAAGTCATTACTTATAGCCGTGGAAAAAAATACGAAAATGGCAGCTATTAAGGTACCCCGCGAGCTGCTGCTGCGGCGAGCCTTCCGAGGAAAACGAGATGCCGGAGAGATTAAGAAATAGAGAGAGAGAGAGAGAGGGAGAGGGAGAGAGGGAGCATCAGATGCCTTCTTGCGCTGGTGCTGCTGCTGCTGATGCGCGCCACATTCTAATTAATGCACGGATTTGCGCAAAAAAAGGAACCTATAGCCAAAATGATCGTCGTTGCCTGTATGCAAGCGTAGACGATTAAAAAGAAAAAAAAAAGGAACGTTCTTATAAATATTGGAAAAGTCTCATTGTCTTTGGAAGATCGCTTTGTGTGCAGCGCAATAATAAAGAAATCGCGAACGAATCTGTATATAATTAATTACGGTATCGCTTTTTCCCAATGCAGCGACGGCACTCGATCCGGTATATACAGGCCCCCGTATATACGATAATTGTAATTGAATGACTTACATTACAGCGCCATTGATCAAATCGATTAAAGGCGCGAGTCTCTCTTTGCTCACCTCTGTGCAACAACAGACAAAAAGGGTACGGGTGAAAGAAAAGAAGAAGAAAAAAAAAACAGTTCCATATCCCCTAGGTAAGTCAATATTTTGATTAATCATTTTTCAAAGCGGCGCAATCAACGAGATAAACTGCTTCGCTAAAGCCGAGCAATCATTCTTTCTCCGCGCGGTGTATAATAAGCAAAAAGACCTCACCAGAGTATAATATAATATGTATATATATAAGAAAGCGTAGCGGGCGATCGGCGAAAAAGAAATGGCAATAACAGCAGGTGGGAGGAAAATCTTTCGTAACGAATATGCTCACATATATAGAAGCGGCGGCGGCAGCTGCTCGCGAAAGAATAATCCATTCCCATGTTGTTCGCTCGCTCGGTTGCTTGGGCGCCTCGTACATTGTTGCGGCAACCGCACGGCCGCGGCGGTCATATAGCGTCGCAGCAACGCCCTGCACTTGCACGGCAGTGACTTCGATATCGATAAAACTCGATCGGCGATTTGTTAACGCGTGCGCGCGGCTATACGCCTGCAAAGATGCTATACGCGCGCGCGGGCTTTAAAGGCGAGTCGGATATTTATGACGCGGATTCCGTTCTCTTTTAGCCGCCATAGCCAATTGCGAAAAGAAGAATACACGCGATCATCAGCTCTATACATATGTATATATATATATATATATCGGAGCTTATGTAATTGACAGGTTACATGTGCGAGTGGGATTTTTCGATCGTGCACGAGTGTATATACGCTATATATGCGTGTATATCTAAAGTGAGATCTTTCCGTTATCTGGACGAGATAGATCGTGTATGTGCGATTCGCTGACTTTTAGATATGCACTGGCATATCCGTGCGGTGCACCGCTCGGCTTCTTACATGCGCCTATATATACATATACATTATGGAGAAGGTAATATTGACCTTTTCCAGGATAAGCGAAAGATATAATATATATAACGTTCGCGAACTCGAGACTTCGTTTTGTTTTTTTTTTGTTTTTTTTTTATGTGTCCTACTTACATTCATAAATGAATAGTACTGTAATTGGAAAGAAAGATTTCTACAACTTATTTACTTTTAATAGTTAATCATCAGTAGCTGATTGCATTATAATTTTTCTTTTTATATTTAGATAGAGTATAAACGTTTTTGTATAATATTATTTATTTTATTTTTATTTTTATAGCTGCATGATTAAAAAATTACCTTTACTCCTATAAAAATTATTCAAATATATTTCTAAAATTTCTCATCTCAACAGCTTTCGTAAAGCTCGCTTCAAGATTTGCAGGATTGTTCAATTATTATGGGCATAAGAAAAGAAAAAAAATCAAATTGCTTCTTTCAATAGTAAAACTTTCTTTTATGTTCAGAAATGATACAAGGTTGACTTTTGTCTTTTTCGCTTCTCATGCATAAAAAAGAATGGCAACGGAATTAGTAACACATATTAAAGATTTTCCGATATTGCCAGGCGATCTCAGAAATGCAATTACACTGCAGGAAGTACCATTTATTCGAATTGTTGAAATATCTATGTTCAGAGAATTGCAATTAGTGGAGCAATAAAGGAATGCGGCTATAATTCCTTGCGAGCTTCAAATTCTAAGACTTGTAAAAGGATTTTGAATGCAAGACAATTATTTTCAATCAAATTTAAATTTAAATCAAAATTATATAGGTAAAGAATAAATTTAACCTTAACTTTTTGTACCACCTACAGAATGTAGGTCGAATTTCTAAAAGAAAAATTTTCAATGCAAATGTACTACGATTATTTTTTATATGCAATAATTTACGGCAAATTATCAGCCAATTATTTTAATCATTCCCCACTGACTTTTATTAGAATCAATAAAGCGCATAAAAAAAAGTACAGTTTAAAAGAAAATAAATAACGTTTACTTCCATTCCATTTATCGTTTTCCATGATCTTTCCACGGTGGATGTGAGCGTTTAGCCGTAGCAGAACACAAAGCCTCGCCTAATGAATTTAAGCGCATAAAACTTATATATACAATTCTTTGTGTGTGGACGAGAAGAAAACAAAAAAAGATAAACTGCAAAACTGCAGAGTCGGATAGAATCTCATAAAAGAAGGTATATAAGCGACAGTGACACTCGGAGCTGCCATTGCAAAATGCGACAAAAATAATGTTTAAACATTGCGAAAGCCCTGGAGCGACGGCTCTTAACACCTTTTTGTTAATTACATTTTCAAAGCACTAATTTTCCTTCCGTTGCATAATAAGCGCGCGGAGCCGCACAATTTTTCTCCTCTCTTGGCTCTGCTAGCTCGCGTATATATATATACATATAGGCTCGCGCGATTGGGAAACAGCTGCGAGCTCGCAGCCACTCAATAATATAAGATGTAGGCAGCACTCGAGGTGTGTGTGTGTGTGTGTGTGTGTATACGCGTAAACGAGCGACGACGATTGCCGGCCTTCGACTATTACACCGATGTGCAGCCGCGCGAGCGACGACGACTGACTTGCATATATGTTTATGTATGCATGTGCGGTATACTCGACCCACGGATTTTCGCCCAACTCGACCTAGTGGGTATTCGAGACGAATGCCGAGTATTTTCCTGCTTATGTTCTCGATTCTTATATCCGCAGGAATGACATTCGAAGAAAGAGGAAACGCGACGCTTATATGGAGCATCGCTTCGGTCTTTTGCCGCATCATCTAATTTATACCGGTGGATATAAAGTTTTTCTTTCGGTTTATATTTTATATATAAAAACTATAGCGGCGAGTTTCTAATTTTTTCTAATTAAATTCTAATACTGCAACTTTGGGAAATTTATGAAGATTTTATAATGCGCGCACAATTTATAGACTTGGATTTTCAAATTATACCAGTAGCGCCCGTTATAAGTGTGCCAGTCGCTGTGCTTGTTAAGCAGCAGAGCGCAAGCGCGCAGAACACCGCGGTTACTTTCAGTTTTCAGGTTAACTAATATACCGAAAAGCAACGAAGCGTTCAGTATTATTTATACACCTCGTACTATTTTCTCATGCTGCACTTTTATATACGAGGTTATTAAGGTTGCTTTGATTTTTTTGCTCTAGCCCAATGAAAAACCTTAAAAGTATCCGGACAGCCGCGACTGACTGACACACTTTACCGCGCAGAAGCTAAGAAAATAACTATAGCGACTCGATACTTTGTACAAATGAAATACTTTTATAATTAACTGTTTTTAAATATGTGTTACTCAAAGTATGCGTCTTCGTATCTCTTATTAAGAAAACTGCCAATTCACGATGCAAAATAATAGTAAATTGTGTGCTTTATAATCTCGCGCAGGAAGTTAATTAAGGGGAGATTAAAGAATACAGTATGTACTGTATAGATCAATTATACTGAGAAATGTCGGTCAGTTTTATATATATAATGAAATTGGACGTACCGTTATGAAACATATTAGTATATGATTATTCGCTAATTCACTCCGCGCGCGGCTACCAATTTTTAATACCTGTACACTCGAATCGCAATATATTTCTTTCTTCCTTATAAATTGTATACGATTGTATTGGCAGATGATTGGGAATTGGCCTTTGCGATATTTATTATTAGAAAAAGTAGGACTGGGTAAGTAAAAGTTATTAGGCTCTAAACGTTTCTTACCGAGTATATATATATATATATATATATATAGCATGTAAACCACAAGACTTGGCACCTTGAAATAATCCACTGTTGTCCGCGGCGACCATTAAGGTATACATAGCCGCATATTTTTTTGCGGACCCGCGAGCTGCAATTTTCGCTTTTTTTCCCAGTCGCGCGCTATATCTAAGCCGGGTCGAACACAGTAATCGAAAGTTTTCTGTGCAGTGCACTGCGCGAGCGCCGCCCTAAGAGTCATTTTGCAAATCGACTTGTTTTTTTTTTCACTACGGCGGTAACGACTCGATCTAATTTATGCCATTGTCCGGTTCTGAATATTTTTACGGCTGCAGTGCATAGCAGCGACGGCGGCGGCAGCAGTAAACCACTGACACGACCTAAACTTATATATATATGCTGGCCGGACCGGCTTATACGACGAAAAGCAAAAGCGAATTACGGGCCCCTCGCGCGGGACTCCATATTTCTTAAAGACCGAGCTGCCCGGTCGCAAATGAAATGTCGCGAGCTGCATTATTTGAAATATGCCTCTATAGTGCATATTGGGTATAACATATATATATATATAAACTCTAATTGGATGCGTGATTTATAAATTCGCCAGTTCTCCATATATGCCCGATTATGGTTGTGCAATTTGCGCTTTGGATCGTGATTGCAAAGCAAAGGCTATAATCGATGTTGTTATACGTGTCAATAAAACCGACGGATATGCAAATACGAGCTCTACTTATCGCTCGTTGTGTTTTTCCTGTTTATATCGCCACCGCGGCGCGATAGTTATATCCTTAATTATGGCTATTATGGAAAAAGGGGTGAAGGTAAGCAAAGATGCATAAAATATCTTTCTTGTTTCGCGGAGAAATTAAGAGAAATTGATTACTATACGGATACTTTGCCTTGCGGCTACTTTAATTTTGTGTAACGATTATTGCGTGCGACGCAAGTGATTAGGTTATAGAGCTTTTATTTTGTGCGCCACAGGATCGTAAAGTGTTGGGCATATAAATAGATAAAAATTTTATTGGACTATATTTATGGAGCTTTATAGGAGATTTAATCATTACATTCATGATACAAAGTATAATCATTCGTTTAATTACACTTCATAGATATATATACAGGGTTTCATTTGAACGTTTCGTAATATCTAAGAAATAACACTATTACGTTAAAGGATATATGAATAAAACGACCACTTTACGGTGACATAATAATTATCCGGTTTAATTAATTTTCGTAAAACCTTGTATTTTGCAGCTATAGCTTTACTATTATATCTCTCTATAGCGTTATATGTTTACATTTTTCACGTAAAAAAGATTTAGAGGAAGAAATAAGAAAAGTGAAATATCATAGCTTACTCAAATGGATGAATGAATAAGACATGATTGGATATAATATTTGAAAATACTCCTCGTCATAAATATCTGATTCCGCACAAGATTTTGTATTGCATGAACTTGACAGCTCGAAGAAGATTATTATTTTCTGTAATTTTATGTCAATAAAGTAATAGTGATTAATTAAAAATGCCCAAAAGAGCTCAATCATTTAAAATTAACCGGTTAATTAATTATTATAATAAATTAGGGATTTGCAATTGCCAGTGGGTCTGTTTCGTTGGCCAAGAAACCAAGAAAGTCCGCAATCGTCGGCAGACCGGGTATATATAGAAAACTAATTCATTACAAAACGGGAAGTATGATGCATTAAAGAAATTCGAGAAAAATCGACGGCCCGATATCCCCCTCTCTACTCGCACTTTTTTCCCCCATAGACTTTCACATTCCCGTAATATCGTAATAATTAGCGGCAGCTCGCGGTGGGAGTTGGAAAGCAGTATATATATACAGGCGCTCGCGGCCAACGACGCCGCTAATGCTCGCGCGCGCGCTCATTGTTTTACTTTTCCTATTAAAAGCCCCGAGTTTTTGTACTTTTCTTCCGACATGAGCGGCTCAGCGCGCGCGCATTCCGCTAACGAGACAAGAGAGAGAGAGAGAGAGAGAGAGAGAGAGAGAGAGAGAGAGAGAGAGAGAGAGAGAGAGAGAGAGAGAGAAGAACTCCAGTGCAGCGCAGTGCAGCAGGTTAGAAAATTTCCAAAAGCAGAGCAATTAAGAGCCGCGAACCGTCCGCCGTGGGCATCAGATCTTTATCTAAGCGCGGCTCGCGAGCTCCTCTGTCTCTCTCTCTCTCTCTCTCTCTCTCTCTCTCCCATTGATCGGCGATCAATGGAGCGCGTCGACGCTTAGAAGCGGACATGCACGATCTAGAAGCTCTGGATGCCGCTCCGTTGCTACTGCTGCTGCTGCTGCTGCTGCTGCTGCTGCTGTGCGTTTTTCGGCGAGTCGAGACCAGAGAGAAGGACAGAGCAACACCGAGAAAGAGAGAGAGAGAGAGAGAGAGAGAATATCTCGCCTGAATCCATTTAGGTGGGCATATCGCTCTCACGGATTATCTCGCTGTTGCCGCCGCCGCGGGGCCGCTAGTCGCCTTATCTGATCCGTCCGATCTCTTAGTTGAAACGTAGGTGCACTCACACTTTGTGCCTCTGTGTACGCGATCTTCTGGGCGCGCGCGCGTGCAAGTGTCTGTCTTTCTCTCTCTCTCTCTCTCTCTCTCTGTCTCTCTGTGTGCGCACGGCTATATATGCGCCAGTTTGCGAAAAAGACTTTTCGTTTCGTAACGGGGCCAACGAGCAGTCCGTTATATTAAGCATGGCGGCTCTCATTTTCTGATCTCCTGCCGGGGGAGAGAGACCCGAGCGAGCCGCACTATATCCGCCGCCTCTACATATACGCACATTTTTTGCTCCTTATTACATGGTTTTTTTTTAATGCGGCATATAACTGCAGCCCTGTCGTAGTTCCGTGCGCAGGCAGCGTGTATAAAAAGTGCGATGAAGCGCCTATACTGATTATAATTTGTCACTGCAGCTTTTCTGCATATATAGTTGATCAATTAAATTCGTTCATATCTATACTAAACATACTAGTTTTTCATTCTCATAATTTGCTTGTTTATTAGATTTTAGAGTTGATGTGAACTGCACCAAGTCAAGGAATAAAACAGCACTGCGCACTCGGCTTATATGCTAATATAGATGTGAAGGTATACCGTCGAAATTTTGTTGAAGTGGGATAATATGAATTCGGAAGTTAAACATAATTTAGGCTCGTCTTGAGATATGAAGCTGATGTATATAAGACCAAGAAAAAATAAGATATGTCATAAATATAATAAATACCGTTGGTCGATCAAGTATTAACAGGTGTACATTTTTAATATAGTAGAATGGTATAGGTACTATTATAGAAGGGTTGAAGATCTTTTGGGACATAACGCAGATGTGAATATTAGCAGTAATTAGTTGAGAGTATAAATAATACATTGCCCTTTAATTTTATAATGACAAAAGAGAAAAGAAAAGTTTTTATATATCAACGCTTGAACAAATACCAAAATGTTCGAAAGAGATGATGAACTGACTTTTTTCACTGTATGGCTCGAGAAAAAAACAGTTTGACCATGTAATAGACCGCGAAAAGATACACTGACCCACTGCATTGACTTCCTGGTGCGCACAACCGTTTCTTTCTCTTGCCATCTCCTCTTTTCTACAGAAATATGTGTGTGTGTGTATGTGCCTTATTAGATAAGATCGACACCGCGATGCATATACGCGATAATATCCTCGAGTGCGGTCAGCACCGTATGTATATATATGCTTCAAAAACCGCAACGTCCTAATTTTTAACTCATCCTTACACTAACGTGTATAATACACTTTTAATCTTAAAATTGCACTAAGTGAGGCATGCGATAAGCGAATAGCTATAACCTCCTGTTCAAATCCGAGCACAGATCTTATATAGCCGTATGTAAAATGTTCCCTCGGAAGAACCTCTCACCGCCGAGAGAATCAACTATATATTGCGCACACAATAAATTAGCTGCACACGGAGCCAACCGCGGCGTCTATCCTTTATTAACACCCTTCTAAATAATATCCCAATCGTCACTTGTTAAATAAAGCAATTCCGCGAACAAGATAGAAACCGACCCCCGACCTATCTCGACTCGATTCCGCAACGAGATACAATGTGTATACATACACGAGTACGCGCTCACGATGTATATTCGCTATAAGCACTTGCAACTGCATCTAATGCTATACATATATACAGATATATAGAGTGCACGTGCGAAAGGAGCATGGCTCTGTTGTTATTCGCGGGATCACGAGATATATTTATGGCTCTATAGGATAGCCGATCTAACTATTATCGAGAGGTAGCTCTCGTGTAATTGACGTTTTCTCATAGCTCGCGGCTCTATTTTTAGAATGAGGTCAATCAGAGAGCTTTGATTCAAACTGTTTCTATATGTATAGTATAGCATCTATATATGTATATGTAAGTTGCTGATCGCGGTTTCAAGAAAATCAGTCTAATTTAGAAAATCGTTCTTACCTTATAGGATATGTATATAGGTGTATAGCTTATTCGAGGACGTGGGTCGAGATATAAACAAACGATTATCTTACCTGAAACAAAAAAAAAAATTATTTTTATTAGTAATTTGCGGTGCATGCCAATAAACTTTGTGTTTTTATATATAATGTGTCTGCAATAGCTTAAGAACGTGTACAATCAGAGTGCAAATATGCAAATTTTAAAAGTAAAATGTAATATCTGTCATTATAAGGATCGAGTTACGATTTATGTCCGCGCGATGTTCGCGCTGCAGTCCTTTTTCCAAAGCCCGATTATATATGCGCGCATATAGTGTTTTATCAGGTCTATAAACAAACGTAGCTTTTCACTTAAATCAGTAGGCGTTATAAATGGAATCTATCGCCCCGGTTTGCCTTAATCGACCCGCGTATAAGGTTGCAAAGTAGTTTTTCGAGCGAAGCTTCGATCCTTAATTGGAAAACCCTTTCTCTTTCCTTAGCTAGTGGCGTATACGTATACAAATAAAACGAAAAAGTGCCCAGGCATTCCTAATGTGCACTTGCAAATAAGATTCCAGATATATATATTTTCACGCGGACGCTGTGCATATAACGCGAGAGTGTATATATTAATAAAGTAAACTTGGCTCTCCTCGATACACACTCAATCCTATATATATATATATATATATATATACCCAACAAACACATATACACACACTTGAAAAATGGAAGAGAAAAAAAAGGAAAAGTCGCGGAGAACGAGAGTTTCGATAACGGCGTTCGTGAATTTCAAATTTGTCCCGCGCGAGGCGTTGCGAAATACATATGCCCCACACACATACGCACACCCTCACACGTATATACAGGTATACATATATATAAAGTAAGTCAACTGCGCTCGGCTGCAGCATATATAGGAGTTTTCCCGCGCGGCGCGCTCGCCGCGATAAATAACATCCGCGAACTTATCGACATTCCGCTAATGTAAAAGCCTCGTGCGCTACACACACAGACACACACACAGTCGAGAGCCGTGAGCTCTACTGGGCCTGTCGACCGATTATCAGCTCAGGCTGCGGTATTGCGCCCATATATATATATATATGCGCGTCGAGACACACGCGACAACGAGAGGGAGAGTGCAGCAGCATGTGCGAGCAGAGACTGCAGTGCAGTGCTGCTGCGGACGATGCTGCTATGGAGAAGGATTTTTAGAGAGCCGCCGCCACGGGAGTGGAGTAAAAGGGCCAACTGATTATAATACAGGTTAATCGAGATGGAAAAATGCGAGGCGATATATTTTGCGCGACGCCGCGCTTAAAAGGCCTCTCTGCGCAGCGAGGGAATTCTCCTGGTATATCGAAGCTTTATGCGCTATATATATATATATATATATAT
>UELV01164874.1:0-11272 GCA_900490015.1 Megastigmus stigmatizans
GTAGAAGATAAAAAAAAATCGATTTTTTAACTTTCAATAATACACTTTAGTCACACTGGGTGAATTTCACCCAACGATTTTTGAGGGTCTACTCTGGATAAATGCCAGACGCACACTGAAGGCTCCCAAGCCACGCTAACTGTACAAAGGTATAGAGGGTACCTCAGACTAACAGTAGATGACGCCTCAAGGGTATTTTAAAAGACTAAGCTACTGTCTGAGGAGTTAATATTTTTGTTTGGGTGAATTTCACCCACGGTGACCGATTAGGGTTAAATAAATAGTTTATATTATAGAATAAACTCCTTTATTGCTTTCATTATTGGACTGCCACTCCAACATTATTAACAAATAACTCATTGTACGTCCCCGACCTAACAGGTGATCGAATTATCGACCACCCCCGTCCTAGACGGATTCGCAAATATGAAAAATTTTTTTTTTGCTTTTACAGCTTTCAGTTGGTGTACCTACGTTTTTTGATGTGCTGAGTAAGAAAAAAATAGTAAAAAAATTTCGAAGGCATTCATTAACCTTGAAAATCGCATTTCAAGGTCAAATACTTATTTATTGCTATTTCAGCCTCAAAGTTGGTACATCCATGTGTTTTTATGTGCTGAGTACGAAAAATGGCGATTTTCAAAGTCAAACACGCTCGAATATTATGTTCATAATTTTTTGCTCATCCAGCATCCCAAATTTTGCTTGAAAACATCAAAAAGTATGCCTTTGGTGGTAGATATATCGACCACCCCCGTCCTCTAAAGGTTAATTACTCCTTTATAATTAATAATGCCCCCATCATTAATAACGCCCTTTTTAGAAGGTTTACTAACGGAATCGTGTGTTTAGAATAAGTATTTACAAACTTCAAATAAAAATTTACGAACTCGTGGAAAGCTTAGAGCTCTTTAATGTTTTTTGGAATTTTAAAGTTTTTAATTAAAATAATTTTATCTGGCTCGGGTTTTGAACCATTCTCCCGATATTATCTGTCCGAGGAAATGGACTATGTTTACGCAACATTTATTCTTACATACATCCGATACATTTCGAATGTATCGGAAATCACAAATAAATCATCTACGAAGGACAATAAAAAATAGTCCAGGTCGTGAATAGCCTCATCTAGACCGCGTATTAATACTGCGCTGCTCGTTTTTAAGTCAAATTCGACCATCTTGTACTCGTATACTCGATTATCGCATTTAAATGCCATATATTTTCTGCTTCTTTGGCGAGAGTTATTTGCCAAAAACTCATTGTTAAGTCTAATGTCGACGTGAATTTTTTATTTTTGTATTGTGCGAATATTTCCTAAACTCCCGGCTGTGAATCATAATCATTAATTAATTTACCATTAAGTTTACATGCATCTAAGCATATCCGTATAGAATTGTCTTTCATTTTTACAATCACTATTGGATTTATATACGGACTTGAGAAACGTCTTATGATTCCAAAATTTAACATTCTGTCAAATTCTTTTTTAACTTTATCTCTATACGGTAATGAAATCGGATAATGTTTAGAATAAAAGGGTAGTTTGTCTTTTAACGTTAACGCATATTCTTAGTTTGTTAATAGATCCGGGAGTTTTAAAAAAAGATTTTATATTTTTCGATGAGTTTACTTAATTCTTGCCTTTGCAATTGATTTAAGTTTTTATTTAAATCTATTTTCTCGAAGATTTCTTTTTGCGAAATATCGTACGCGTAATCTTATGTATTTTCGGCTAGATACTTTAAAAAAAGTTATTACTGTAATCGTTGCAGTCCTCTTTTTCGGGATCTTCGTGCATGGCGATTTGCATAGAGAAATACTCTTTTGAGCTCATTTCTACGCCTATGAACGAAATTACTTCGTCTTTCTCATCAATTGTTATGTTTATTTTATTATACCGCGTATCTATTAACATTTGCAATGCTTTCTGCATATCATACTCATTCATACAATCTATTATTAGTTTTGGTACCACGATAAATATTAACGCGCCAGTCGCACCTTTTTATAATTTTTGTGCTTATCGGTAATTTTGGTCGCGTTTTAAATTTATCGATATTCGCGAAATAAAGTTGTTCCAACATGCACGTAATTTCACTGCTGATGTCTACTAGAGCTTTAACTTTGATATTTTCAATATGAATAATGATTTGGGGGCATCTTATGATTCCGATATTCACACCTTTTAGCTTAATGTCATGCAATAACTCTTGTCGCAGGTCTTCGAGTATAGAGGCTATTTTAAATTTTTTTATTTTATTTTTATGTGGCGTGTTGATTTGACTATTCACGACGTTTTTTAGTTTTTACGACGGCTCGTCTATAAATAACCATAGCCGATCAATCTCGTCTTGTTCCGCTTGTTCCTTTTGGCTAATGGTGTGAACGCTTTTTTCGTTATGCTTTTGCGCCCGTTGTTTATCGTGCGCATTATTGCGCGGGTTAGTTTTCATAGGATTGATTATGATACTTATTTTAATGATTCTGCTCCTCTTTCGTGAAATCTGAATTTAGCGGTTGGAACGAATTTGCATTTTTATTAGTGAAAAATTGTTCGGATATTTTGTTTTTAAATTGTCATTGTCATAATCGACGAGAATTTTAATCGATTAGTGAGTCTAATTTCTTTACCGAAATAACCGTATACTTAAATGACGAATTCGGCTTCAGTACAGTCTAGCTCGAGTTCTTTCACGAGGCCGAAGACGTACGTCGCGTAGTTAACGCGATTGTATTGTTTTCATTATTTTTTGTCAAGATAAAGTAGTCTAATCACTCTAGGGGCGCACATCTAGTGGCAGACAGACTTGTGCTAGATGATATATCGCACAGAGTCATGAAAAATTCAAGATGGCGGGTTCAAGATGGAGGAATTTTTGACAAATTTCATAATTTCGAGATTATTTGCCATTTGGAGATGTTATTATGCATTATTCATGAATTTCAAGCATGCGTCACGAGTATGCATGTAGATATATGTCGGCGTTGACCATGAGTAAACCAAATGGCGGCTATACTTCGCTGTTTCAACCAAAAGATGTTCATGTATGGATTTGAAAAATATTGGAGATTAGATCGGAGTACATTCAAGGGTTTTCGGGGCCGATGATCATGAATCTGTAGTCAGATATTTAAAATTTAAAATGGCAGATCAAATTTGATGGACCAAAATTACTGAACCTTGGTTAAAAAAAATTCTTTTGAGTCTTACGCATAATTTTGAGTAAAGTATGACTCTTACGATTTCTCAATCAAAGATCCTGTTTGGTGAAAAAATTCATGGTGTTATTGCAAAATTATTATACAAATTCAATGTCTCACGTAACTGATAGAGTTTTCAAGAGAAAAAATTTACGAGGGGGTTTCAGAGGTCTATGATTGCAAATCTGATAACAGACTGTCAATTTTATATTGGATAATTATTGTCATTGCAAAATTGTCGAACAAATTCTGTGTTTCACGTCATTGAAACAGTTTTCTAACTAAACAATTTACTCGGAACTTTTATTGGTCTCCGATTGTGAATCTAAACCCAGATTTTCAATTTTACATTTGAAATTATTGCTATTGCAAAATTAATAATCATCTTCATTGTCTCGCGTAACTAAAAGAGTTTAATACCGAAAAATTTACTTGGGGGTTTTATAGCTCTCTGATTACAAATCTGATGAAAGCTTATCAATTTTATATTACAACATTATTTTTATTGTAAATTTAATAAACAAATTCATTGTATCATGTAATTTAAAGAGTTTCTAGGGGAAAGATTTACTTGCGGGTTCCAGCAGTTCCTAATTGCAAATCTGATAAAAGATGTTAAATTTTATTTTTTTAAATTAATATACACTCGTACATGAAAAGTAAAAAAATTGGGAGATAAAAAACTAATAAATTTGCAAATGCGAAATTTGGAAACATTAATACTAATCATTGAAGTAAAATCAAACCATGGCCTCTTATCTGTAGGTGTATGGCTTCAGTGATGAGCAGTTTAACGCCATAAAAAACTAATGAATTTGCAAATCCAAAATTTAAAAAAATATATAGTATTCATTCAAGTACAAGTTAATCAAAATTTGGCCTGTTAATCCTAGGCCCAGAGCTCTCGAGTCAAATATTGTCACGCTATAAAAAAATAAATGAATTTGTAAATAGAAAGTTTTAAAATATGTGAGCTAATCATTTAAGTACAAGTTAATCAAACTCTGGCCTCTTATCCCTAGGCTCAGGCAGATCTTTCGAGTTAAGCATTTTAACGTGATAAAAAATCAATGATATACATCCTTCAAAACACTCGTTGCTATGTGTATTCAAATTAAATTAAAATTGCGGTTGTTTTGCGAGTCAGATATTTATTGATGTTCATAACGATGGTTCGGCGATTATTTTACTGCGCTTTTTAAGTCTGCATTAACTTTTATTACATATTAGTTATATTATTCTAAATTTGCCTTTACAAACATATTACATATATTTTAATTCTATTACCATGTTATCTCATCATTATTTATCAAATTACATAATTCCAACAACTGGTAGATGGTCATATTAGGTCTCTATTTATTGATTAACTACAGAAAAGACACAATAAAAAACGTAAGAAAATTTAAAAATATTTTTCATTTGCAGAGAAGTCAAAGAAAGCAACAAAATATTTCTCACCTTGTGTTTTCTATTTTAAAGTTTAGTCAGTCACCGATATTAAAATGTTAGAGATCGTCATTTCTTACAAATTGTATAAAGCCAAAGAACAAACGTGTATGGAACAACACCCTACTAAACAAGAATAAAAATAAATGAACATTACAAGACTCTTTACTATGTTATTATCACAGTGTTATCGGTGTACTCACTTAAACCGAACTTTAAATTAATATTCTAATTTGCGCCATCTATTCACTATGATAGTACTATTGATACTCAATACATATTTAATTTCTGTCAGTATTAACCATATCATAATTATCATCATCACAGTTAGAGAACACAAGTCAAGAAACTACTAGGTAGACCCTGTAGGCCTACCAGGGCTAGAGACATTACCCTCAAGAACGTATTAGGCGACTCACTGAGTCCCATTGGTGTGCTTTTATATTGACACCGGCCGTAAGGTAGTGATGCCTCGCAAAGGTAATTTTGTGTCTGTCCATTTCATTTATCTGAATCTGATAAAATCCTTATCTGACGTCGACGACTGTTATGTATCTTGAGAATCCAAAGTGATTTAAGCTGTCGCTCTGGAAGGGGAGCGAATGGTAGCTGCCGACTGCTATCTCATTTAAGAAACGCAAATCCGTCATCACGCGTCAGCGCTTATTTCCTTGTGCGTTCAACGATTTTGGCAAAATTCATGTGTTTTAGCTGTATTGTAACACAGAGGGTTTAATTATCCATTTTGTCTAATTCCCTATGCATCTGTTCCTTTAAGGTTGATGAAAATCTGCATTGTTTCGCTTGTTCTGGTCTTCCTGATGTCGTCACTATCTTGTGCTTGATTAGATGTGTTGTAAGCAGCGGGTCTCCTTCACGTACGGATTTTCCACAACTAATTCTCGCACATGATTGATCTCTTCCTCGTTGCAGTCAGGCGTATCTATTTATTGCATTATCTTTCTGTTCTCAATCTCATTACATTTGGCTTGTCGCTTTCATTTGCTTCAAACTAGCGTCCCATACATGCACATGTCTTTTCCCTTTTCCATTTTAAAATTGTCTTCTTCTGTGGTTACACAAGGTACTAAGTTTACTCGGGGAACTTGGATTTGTACTTTGTTCGCTGTTGTGTTCATGTATTCGGGGTATACATTGCCCCCGCGATCTTCTACTATAAAATTACCAAATAAACTGCCCTCATCTATGTTTTGTACGCTTCACTCTATCTAGGAGTACTTCAACGCTGTTTAGAATTATTTTTTTCTCTCCGTATATCATACATGTACTGTCGAGCAGTGTGATTACTGCTTGTCCTATTGTAAACACTTTTTCAGGTATGTTCTGATTTCCATATGCGCCTGATAATCTAAGCAGACTTTTTCTCCCAGCTGGCTCGTCTTAATAATTAAAATTTCTGCACCTGTATCGACGAGCATTCTTGCCTCTCCGAGTCTCAAATCCGTGCTCTTCAGCGTCACAATTCACGGTTTAAGGCTGATACTCGCGAAAGCGATATTTGCTATTTTGTATGGAGGCTGATTTTACTGGCGGCCTTGTCCGCTCGGCGCCTGAGGACTGTGGCGAGCGTTATAGGAGTTTAAATGCTCATTAATTTCTTGAAGAGTGTTCCCGATTTCTTTTTTTAGCATCCGCTCATCGATGCTGCGATTATTTTTCCTATAACCGTCGCGATTGTTGTGATCTCTGTTGTCCTCCTAACGAACCCTGCAATTATTATTGTTATTAATCTGTATTGTGCTCTAATTCCAGCCGGCGTTTGCTCGGAACCGGCCCGCTATCACATTGTTCTCGAGAGTGCGACATTCTTTCATGTCGTGACCTTCCCTACTGTAATACTCGTATTTCCTTGCCTCCCCTTCTTCTTGAAACAGTTTTTCTCAGTGTGATATTTCACAATGCAGAAACCGAAGGTGGCCGCTGATGATGCCGCCCGAGAATTGGCATCTGGTCAACTGCGTCTTGTCGGCGCATTTGAACGGAACTAAGATATACATGCGAGTCGCCTGTTTATATTATATTTGAAATCTATCGCGAGGGCGTGCGCCTCTCGCATATTTCTCGGTTCATCGCATCTCACTTGGTGATCCAGCGACGATCCTTGCTTTTTATGCCTAGGTGTGGAATTCGATTGTACTCAATAACTAGGTGCGTAGGGTCGCCGATACTAATGTCTTAGTAGTACGCTTAGAAGCTTTTCGTGTCTAGGTGTGCACTTAAGATTTAGACGAAGCCGAGCTGTATAGGCTCGATAATAATGATGTCTAGGTAGTACGCTTTATAGTTTTATATAAATATGAATGAGATTCACATTTACACGCATAACACTACGAATCACAATACCTGCACACTATCATCAGTAACCCTATAGACTCAGAGTCCAGTACGACCAAATTTTACACCTAGATACAAAAAGCTATGGGACGTAGTACCTGAATACCATCATTGGTAACAATACATACCTAGACGTCGTATAAATCCGGATTCCACACCTAGACACAAAAATCTCAGGATAATCAACATTAAATTTGACATTTTCCCATAGAGCCAATTCCCACAATTAGAATTTCAAAATTTCATAGATATTTACATATTATTTAAATAATTGTTGTTTAAATAATTAAAAAAGCAATCTGTTACGCAATGAAACCAATACTTATTTTGTTGGTATATTATACATTAAGAAATATTACTTATGTCAACTGTACTCTACTATAAACTGACAAAGATTTTTCTATTGGTCTTACAGTCTAATCAATATTAATGGGCAATCAGATTGCCCTTGTTTATAATAACCCCCGCAGAATCTGAAATAAACTTATATTTAAACCTGAAAAAACATATATTAGTAAAGATCAGATTGTCCTTTACTAATATGTGTTTTTTCAGGTTTAAATATAAGTTTATTTCAGATTCTGCGGGGGTGATTATAAACAAGGGTAATCTGATTGTCCATTAATATTGATTAGACTGTAAGACCAATAGAAAAATCTTTGTCAGTTTATATTATACATTTTTTAAAGTTTTTTTTTAATACATTTCTGATTTAATCACTTATCGAAATTTAACTTTTTTATTGAGTCAACACTGTACTTTATTTTTTTCATTTTTTATTAGCCAGATTTGTAAACCTGAGGAATGACTATTCAAACCATTTATACATTTCTCATCGATCCTAAGAATGCAGAGTGATATAAAGAAAAATGTATCAGGCCCATTCCATATGGATTCAACAACCAAAAAAAATCGACGTGTTCGATTTTTTTCAAACATTGGGATAATAATCTATGTTGAATTTCACTTTTCCGAAAATTTTTTTTGGGACTATGTAGCGCCATCTTAAAATTTACATCGTGACTGCGTTATTCCGAAAATGAAAATGCACGATTTTTCAAGTGGCCGTCATTTTGGCTCAAATCACACTTATCATCTTAACGTTTTTTTTTCAAAATGTCCTTAATTTAATCAGCTTTCACCTGGTTTTTTCAAAAAACTTTTTGCGATAAATGGGAAAACAGAAAAAGTCGTTTTTTAAAAATCGATTTTTTCAAAAACCCCATCTTCGTTTTTCACCAAATTTGAATATTTTTTTCAAGACAAAATGAGCTATTTTTCAGCCAAGTGGCAATATGCCATCTTGCTCCGTTCAGGAAATAAGGCCTCGTAAAGACAATGGCTATTTCTACATGTTTAAGCCTCATATGCGTTATTTATAAGTTCGTATCATAATTATTTTAACACGAGTAAATCATTTCTCAACGTGGATATAAGCGAAAGTAATACTTAAACTTAAATGTACATTATTTTACTTCTATTTATGTTGGATATTGATTTATACTGATTCTATATTTCTCAATAATTAGTTTTCTGAAGCTCATCACAATTAGAATATAAATACTTTTTGAAAGTTAAATTTACTGTTATATACTAATTTTACTCATTTTATGTTCGTTGAAGTTTATTTAACCGTTTCGTGTATTAACCTCTTCTGACCGGCACCCTAAATTCATTATTGAAATAAATTTTTTTCGTTAATTTGTAGTTCTTCTAACCAAAAAAAAACATGAAACTTACAGTTATATAGCATTTGTTATGCTTATTTTTTACTATACACGAATGCCCTCATGTGTGGACACTAGTACTTCGCGGCATGTAAGAGCTGGAAAAACTATAGTCATTCTGAAATAAGTTTTTTTTTGGTATCATTTGACTAAAAACAAGACCGTCGTTAGAGAAGTAAAAAGTAGACTCTGGAAAATAACAAAATAACGCATGTAAAACAAGCGCTTCTTATAAGTCCAGATCTACTAGGCACTAATTGGTAGTAGGTGGCTCCACTTGGGATCAATTGGTATTAATGGACACTAAATTTGAAATAAAAAGAATCATTCAGTATCGGCACATACAAAACTGATACGTAGATCCACCAAAGACTACCGTTTTCATACGAAACAACAAAGAATTAACTCAATAATTCGCAATTTTTAATTTTTTTATTCATACCTTGCGGCAAAAGTTTTATCTTCTCATATGCTACTTAAAAGATAGAACAAAATTTTTTTCAGTGTAAAAGCCACAAATATACGTGAAATACACGGCTATTCTATACATTTACTGCGAAGGGACGTTTAGAAATTCTTGGATACAGAAATCATTATATATTTTAAAGGCACCATTTAGTCTATCAACAAATGATATTGAGTTTATCATTAAATACATTAAGTTTCTATATTATTTTATTTTAATAATCACGTAATTCAAATATCTTTAGCCAGTATCAATACGTATGGAACTCAATGTCCAGTTGCTCTCCGATTAGTTGCTTGTATGCTTCTTTTGGAAATCACAGCATTTCTGCGAGAGACTTATCAAACTCTTCCGAAGTCAAGCAGACTGTCAACTAAAGAACGGCCTCCACCATGGGAAAAATTATACAGTCGTGAAGCAAATAGACGCTGGAGCATGGCCCTATCATCTATGGGACATTCACAGACTTCCGCGCAAAGTTTGCAATCAATTGCTGGAGATCGAGAAACTGGTACTCATTTAATATCTTTCATATATTCTATTTGGTATCTAGTTTTTGTAAAACTATTTAGAAATTTACTTACACACAATATTTTTAGAACGCAAAATTAGTTTTGTTCTTCATGAACCAGACAATGAGTCAGAAGGTAGCAGTAAATCCAATGTTACTATTCAAGGGGAAGAAATTCAGAACAATGAAAGAGAAAAAAATAAACGAATACAAACACCCGGAAGGCCATTTTTACTGCGTCGTGGTACAGCCGGAAACGCAGCAACGGGTTCTTTTAAACGACGAAGTTTAAAATTAAGAAGAGGTACTAAGGAAGGAAAAGAAATTGAAGTTGAAACATGTAAGTAAACTTTTGAAGTGAAGCCTGGATGGAATTAATCTAGCATTCCTGATAGCTTGAAGAGCCCTTGCAAGGAAAGCCCTTTTACCTTTTCAACCGCCTAAAATTTTTTTAACTTGTACATAAATGGATATCAGTTCTTTTAAATTTAAAATCAGTCAGATACTAATTATTTTGAATGATTGATAAGCAAGTGGAAAAGTGATATTTATTATTATATTGCATACTTGGCTTAATAATTTAATTCAGTATTATTTCGCTGAAAAAGACAATGTGATTTGTAAAAATTGTCTGAAATATCGACAAAAATAACGAAAACTATTTCGTACTTACATACCATCAATCAATATTTTAGAAATTAATTTAATTCATAATGAAATATGAAGGATCTGTATTTGGTCCCCCTAGAATATCTCAGATCAAAGAATAATGCGTTTTATGAAACTTTGCTAGTTAAATTGTTGCTGTGAGACAATAAATTTCATTATTATTAATTCAGCAAGCGGAAAATAAAATTTTAGACCTCGTTTTATAGATATAAAATGCTAGTTTAGCCCCTGTATGAACAAATGATGTCTGTATCACATGCATTGAAATTTATACAACTGCTGTGATTTTGTAACACTTGGCCTGGCTCTCTCGACTCTCACGCGCAGCGATCATAAGCTCTGGGCCCAAAATCTATGTCTATTAATGCAAAAATTCTTTTATTTTATTAAGAGAGATAAAGTTGAACTTGAAAACATAGAGCGAGACGTACAAAAACAACTTCGTCGCACTGTAACAAAAAATAATGTATTTATCTCGGCCATTGTAGATCAACAAGTTTATTAATTAATAGGGAGAGAGATAGATAGATAGATATTTGTTTATTTGTAAATATTTACAAAAAGTATAACACATATAATTACACATATTTTCCTTTCAAATTACAATAAAATTACATCAAGTCGAGATTATTATTGCACTTACTATGATATCACAGATTTGCCTACTCAGATAAACTAAACTATTTACAAATCAGTCTTGAAATATTGCACAAACCTATTACTATTATCACAGCGCGTCACATAAAATACAAATAAACAGTTACAAAATCAGTCGATATCTATCATATAACAATACATTTAAAAATAAAAGTCAATCATTCACTCTACTCATTCATTCATCGACACACTCACGCTAATAAATACACTCACACTTTAAAATCAATGTATAGG
>UELV01164875.1:0-23565 GCA_900490015.1 Megastigmus stigmatizans
TCTCTCTCTCTCTCTCTCTCTCTTTCTGTCCCGCCAAAACGATAAATATTCCCGTCCTCGCAACCAGCCAGGCGAATTGTGCGAAGTGGAAAAGTGCAGTTAATCCGTCTAGTCCGACTTGTGCACTTGGCTAGAGTCGCGTTTTCGGCTATCTGCACGTATTGATTTTGAGGATGAAAGTTTCTTGGAGAAAAATAAATAGACCTGACATGAATGACTTTGATTTTTTCAATGGAATTTCGCTGTGATATATATATATATATATGTACAAGTTTTTTGACTTTTGATACCTTTTTCCCGTCGATTTAAAAATCATACATATTTATACGTATTTGTTGTCTAAACTATTCTAAATTGAATGTCACCAAAAATATAATCAGATAAAAAAAAGGAACTTATTATTTTCATGATTTTTTGACTTTTGAAAGTAAACTTACTAGTTTTTTCGGTTTGTTATAAATTATTTTATATAAATATAGCTATATACTTAATCGTAATTATAGAGTAATATTGGTATATGTTTTCTTCGTAACGCAATATTTAATAATAGCTTACACTCAAACGAAAGAAGGAATTAACATAAATAAAGGGATAACTCTATTTTTGGTTATTCTTTTTATAATCAATAGAAAAATAGTTCATCAATATAAATGAAACATATCGATAAACAATCTATTAACATATAGAATATATAAGCTACCAAAGAAGTGAAAATACAATATAATAGAAAGATCATACCGAAAAAAAAAATAAACGAAAGAGTTGCCAGATAGTAAGTGAGATAGAGAGGGGAAGAGAGAAAACAAAAGAGAGAGAGAGAGAGAGAGAGAGAGACGGAAGATGGGTGAAGAGGAAATGCGGGGGTAAGAGAAGTGAGAGGGGCAAACACATGTCCACGTCACCGCCATCTCTCCGGTCCCCTGGATCCCGAAATTTATGTCGGCCAGTGAATCACGTCAAAATTTGATTTGTCGATGGCTTTTATGGCGGCAAGTTATTGCGGACGTTATGTACAAATTCGTGTGATGGCGCCGCGACGCGAGAAACACAGTGAAAAAAAACAGAAAAAGAGACAGAGCAGGGGGGAAAAAAGAATGTATCGTGGATTTGCAAATGAAACAACTATTCGAGAAATACGAGGCGTTTCTGTTTTCGGGTTATATTTTTTGCTGGATACTTATTTAGATTTATATGCTTTTTCATTTGGAACTGAATATAGTCGTCGCTTGAGATGTGTGTTGACCATCGGTGCCCCTAACATTCTCATCGTAAACATTACTTTTTTTCTCATTAAACGAATTAGAACATGCTATACAATATTATCACCTAGAAAAACTTTGTTACATACAATCCGGTATTCTTCTTAGGTGCCAACAAGTTTCCAAAGCATACATTGGTACAAAAAATTAACTCACTGAAAGTAGTTGCACTCATATTGTTTTACTATCTCTACGTTTGCCTTAACACTTCTATCTCCCATATTCTGAAAAAAGCTTTCAACAATCTATATTTAAGCAAATTTTACCCAACCTGGACTCAAGCAAAATCTATAGATATACAGTAATGTCTAGAATAAATATGGTTTGATGAATAGACTTTTAGAACTAGGTCCTCGACTAGACTCCATAAAAAAACTACTAAGACATGGGTCTCAGAATTTATTGGTACAAAATATAATGCTTGAAAGTTAATTTTAGAAAAATTCAAGACCTGCATTCCTGAGTATCTCCTGATTAAGTAATAGGAACAATATCTTACAAGCTTTACGAAATTTCGATCTTGTCGCATCAACTGACATTTGCGCAATCATGCGAGCCAAATCGAACATTCACGCTCTTTCAATCCATCAAACGAAACACACACAATGACCCCTTATTCAGTTCTCTGAATCACAACGCATCAAATTGGACAGAGGAATCTATTACGCGGTCGGTAGAGAAACAGCACATCGCGGTACGAGGAACAATGAAATCCCTATTTTCGCGCACCTAAGTGTTATCGGGCTTCTCCATTCTCTCTCTCGCTGCGAGTATTTTGGAAGTCCTGCGGAGTAAGTATATAGTGCAGCTGTGTAACAGACAAGTCCCGTCTCTCTGTAAAGCGGCGGCTAACTCGTTCCTCGCTCTCGAAAATGAGAAAGAGAGAGAGCGAGAGATCCGCAGGTTCACGTGCATATATATCAAGCGCGCAGTACGAATATATCATTCATAATTTGTTCGGAACAGTTGATTTGTAGCCCAGCGACGTGCGGCGTCGACTCGTCCGCCCTCTCTTTCTCCCTCCTTCTCGCTTTTTCTACTGCCGCTGGGGCTATCTCTCTTTTCGCATCGCGCGTCTGTCGGGCGCATCACACGCGTGCTGCAAACCCTGCACATGCAGCGGTAGCGGCAGCAGCGCAGCAGTCGCGCACATGAACGGCAGCAGCAGCCGCTTAACGCAGATTGAAATTAATACCCGATAATGCCTGTAAATCATGGCGAGATGTGCTCGCGCCCGCTCGTCTGTATATATGCCGCTGTGCGCTTATCAACGAGAGAGAGAGAGAGAGAGAGAGAGAGAGAGAGCGATGGCGGTAAGAGTATGAACGATGGTGTACTTAGTGCAGATAAATTTAGGAATTCCTATTTTTTCGCGCGGCTACCGCACTGCTGCTGCTGCTGCCCGGGCTTCGCTCGCGTGTTACTTTTCGCGCACGAGAGAATCGCTTGTCGATCAATCGTAACTTTTTGTTGACGTATTGCCGTATTAATGAAATGCACTTATAATGTTAATGTACTTATTAAATTATTTTTTTTGTTCTGATCGAATTATCGATCACTGCTTAGCTTTGTCCAACGTGCTATCCACAATACGAATCCGTATCTAATTTTGTAAATTACGAGCAGTATTCTATTATATTCTATTAAATGAGAAAATTAAAATTAAAATTTATATTTATATACTCTATCATTTCTGTAAACTTCAAGTCTGCGAACGAAAATAAATCATATGTACATCAACTATATAATGTATAACTATTAATTTTATGTTTATTATCATTGTAACTTCTATAAGGGCCTCATGGAGTTCCATCCGAAGACCTCAAATAAATCCAATCAATCAATCAATTAACTTTGTAATATTTATTTGTAGATGCATTTTAATATCTAATTTTGCGATCAATGTTAAACTATACTTGCAATAGAAATGTTAAAGCTGGAGTTTAATGTTGTACCTATAATTGATGGAATTGCTACTTCATCAAATGATGAATCAAAACTTAAAAAGGAATATTAAAGTCATGGTAATAAAAAAGAAAGACGTATAAAACGCGTAACCCTCACTTACGGAATAAAAACAAACATTTAATTGAAAGAAAATTTTAGTCGCCAACCTGATGGAAAATTTGGAAATCAACGTCTTGCAATACACGGCATTATCTACTTACAATGTGATTTGTATGGTAATCGTTTAAATAAACATTTCTCAATATTACAAACAACTGCAAGTGTTTCATATGCTTTCTGTGACAGGGAATTTTAACGAAACGCTTTTGAATCTATAGTTCGGTATATTTTTTAATTCATGGCCACGAACTAACTTATACATCCTCATTTTTTTCCTCTGATGTCTGAAATGATAGACAAATTTTTGGTTTATATTTCGTAATTACTGGTTCGTAAAGCAACGACTTATAATCTTCGTACTTCATATACATGCATACTCGCGAATTTTCTCAGTCTGCATAACACAAGTACATCGACTACACGAGCAAAAGTACTAGTGCACATCAGTATATTAGCAGAGAGAAACAGAGAGTGAGAGAGTGTATAGCATAAGGCGAGTCCACATCGCGCGAAAAAAAAGCATGGAAATGCACACACGATAGGGAGACACACACCCGTGGAGGCATGTGCGGTCGAGCTTGCCCGTTGACTCCGTCAATTATGAAGGGAGCCCTTAATAATGAAAGCAGCCAGCCTCGGAAGGAGAGTTCCCCTGGGCGGCATCACCATCTTTCATGCTTACCGCTTAACGGCCCGAGAGTCTGCATAGTTGTGCGTGTACGTATAACATCCCGACACTTTCGCGGAGTTAGAGCGCACTAGAGAGACAGAGAGAGAGAGAGGGTGAATCGACCCTTTCTTTGCATTAGGCTGTAGACGCGTATAAGCACAGCAGCCCTCGGGAAAGGGTTTTTAAGCCCCCTCCGTTGGCCTTTTCCTTTTGAGCGGCCTTTTTGAGATGACGACCGCCTCACTTCTATATACATGTACACGTATAGAGGTAATTGTATCGTGGCCGCACCTTTGTAGCAGGGAATATTTATACAGACTGCTAGAGACACTTATACCGACCCGACTCATACACGTAAGATCTATGAATCAAGGCTCTTCTGTTATTGATGTGGATAAAAAAAGAGTCACACTTTGAACCCTATAGTCGTTTGGTCCTTCTTAGCGTTGATATTATTATGAATTTGTTGAAAAGTGAATTTTCTTGAGGTGTAACGCTACGGAATTCTTATCCGTGCGATTTGAATGAGAATGTAAAACATAACTAAGAATGCGTTTTATGAATGATGGAAAGTATAGAAGAGACCGAATTAGGTCAGAGACGTTATGAACACGGAAAATCCAAGTGTGTTAAAGTAAAACGTTTGTCACAGATTTAACACACTTGTATGTGTATTATTCATATTAAGCATAGGCAGCACTCTTTCTAATATGCAAAATCTGTGACGCAAACGTGTACTTTTGCAAACCTGGATTTACAGTAAATATTATATCTAGCTGACCAAATATACAAACTAATTAATTCCTCTTTAGGCATCATGCGCTATAGCATTTTATTTTAAACACACATGTGGCGAGCAAAATCGATTCTAAGATACCTATTAATTAAAGTGTTGAAGTTCTAGCACAGACTATCTTGCAGTGTAAGTCTTTAGCTTTTATTTTCATGCTCAATGACCCATTCCAATTGTTTTGTTCAAAAGTAATAAGAAAAAATGTATTAGCAAGAGAGTAATATATAACTTTTTTATCTTTTTTTTTCTGTGAATTTAGACAAATACATAATGTAACGAGAAGAATTTCTATAACAAAGCGTCGAATAAACTTGGAGCAGCAAATAATTTCTTTTTTACACTTATACTAATACTATGGAACATGCATTAGAACTTGATATCCATTTCTTAGATAAAGTTAATTTATCAAGTGTGATGTTTGTGCAACGCGTTCCGAAAGACGTAAATCACTCTATAAAACGGATTAGGCGGTTTTACCTCTGTAAATGCTGGTAATATTGTTATCACTAGCGATTAGACGTAGGGTAGCTAAGTCAAAGACAGATTACTTTAGTACACAATTATAGTAAGTAAGATTGAATGTAGCTAGCCGAATTCACAACAGTACAATTTTATTGATATGTTCATTCCTTTTATTAATCTAGGAGGCTTGAATTGTAAATAATTTTCTGTCTATAATTGAGACGTCTACTAATCTCTGAAATTTTGGGTCAAACAAAAAAATTTGAAAAATTAAGTAATTTGAATTATCAAACTGATCTATTGAGATTAGATAAATAAAAATATGACTTAAGTACACTTAATAATTTCTATGGTAATCCACTACAACAGTAATATATTCGGCTTAAGGTAAAATGCTGCACAAATCTTGATTTTCAAATTTTCTCTATTTAGCAATCAAGAAATATAGAGCTTAGTATTCATTAAAATATTTCAGACTCAAGTTTTACGCCTCGGGGGAATTTCAAAAATAAAATCTGGGGCTCTTGCGCAAAATTGCTAGAAAATCATATTTCAAAACAGATTAATTATAGCATTCTTGATACACGTACAAACATCTATAAATGCGATTTGCAAACGTGAACAAACATAGAGTCTCCTTCGTTAACCTCACCCGTTCCGCCCTTTTAGACTTTCAAGCACTCCTTGCATTATACGTATAAATGCACACTATACACACTTCCGCCGTTTGTATACGATCTCTTACATACGCTCCATTAACTCTCTCATAGGCGACTCGGCAACTTAGTTGTATATAGTTGTAAGAGAAAAAATTACGACTCAGACCCCCTCCACCTTCACTCTCCTCCTCATCGACCCACAAAATAAGGTAAAATTGTTGCGTTTTTACGTTATTTTGAGCATCATTCTCGCCCCCCCCCCCTCATCATATGGCTTTGAATACTACACGTTACATACGCTAAATAAATGGTATATAATACAAAAGATATTTAATAGAAAATGAATAAAATAAAAAGCAAGATATATTTTAATTTTTTTTTTTATTTTCAATTTTAATATATTCTAATAATATTCACTATAATAATTCAAAAATTGTACTTCGTATTTTAAATATTCTTTAATTTCTTCGCTCAATTTTTTCAAAAAAAGATGATGTTCTTCATTTTCGGCTTTAACGTATATTCCTCGTTTTAGATCCCATTCATATGTGCCAATCATTTTTAATAATAAAATTTTTTCTCTCATAAAAAAAAAAGTTCAAATAAATTTTAATTTTTTTTAAGTACATATATTGTTGTGAATATATACAAAAAATTATTTAAATTTAAATATTCAAAATGGAAAATGCTTTTCTATATTTTTTTTAATTTTAAATACGTAATTTATAATAAATATATATATATAGGTTTATTTTTTCATTATTGATACTATTAATTTATTATTGCACAATCATCTGCATAGAAATAATCTGTCGCCATACCTCGCAAGCAATAACTAGAAAAAAAAATTGATTCGCCAATGATATCGCTAATCTTTTAATAATTAATTCCGATAAATCTCGGACAGGACTTTTGGCCACGTCACGCCGAATCGTTATACAGCCGGCTGGCTTCCCCATATCTAGGCGGAATGACAAAGCGTTTAAACGAGCTAATTCTCGAAAGCCAAGTCAAAGACAAACGTACGAGAGAGTATATAAGGAATCGCGCCGGGCTCTCGTAGAAGCCCTCCTCTCAAAGGTTCGCCGGCCGTTAAGATCGCAAATCCATAATCGCCGTAAACCACCGAGAGTTAGGCGTGAGAGAGCGAAATTCCCTCGCGCGCGAACACACACACACACACACACACACGTACACACCTACAAACACAGGCGCAAACACAGCACACGCACAGAGGGGGTAGTGCAATGCTTCTTCTCTCTGCGGCTCGCAGCATCCCCCGAATCTTCCAAGTTCTCGGCGCGCTGCACAGTTCGCAGACTTCGAGAGCGCGTAAATTTTCTGGAGGGATACTCTCGAGCGTTTGATATGGCCGCAAGTTAACTAATGCTCAAAAATTATGGGGCCAAGCCGCAATCGTTCCAAAGTTGTTTCGCGCTACGATTTTATCGCTTTGCAAGCTATAATCGGGTAATATGATATGGGATCGATTGTAGAATCATATAAGACATATTTATTTTGACGTCTGCTATTATTCAATTATATATAACATACTAAATTTTTTTACTTTAAAAAATATGAGATAATATTATTACTTTTTTCGCAGTTAATTAATTGATTGATGAACGGGTCTACGATCGGCAGAACGATGGTCTCGTAGTAATCCTGAGGTCCCGGATTCAAGACCAAGACGTTAAATAACATAGAAAAAAAATAATTGGTGAGGATAATGTCACGCATATAAAAAGATTTTTACGTACGAGCAAGTACTTAAGTGAGGAAGGGGGGGGGGGTCAAAGGTATAATCTCGCACATTTGTCATCAATTTATACAAAAATAAAGCAATAACTTCGCTAAAATGTCTTGGAGCGCTATAGCCATTGTCAATATGAATATAATTATGCACTTCCACATAGCATTGGTCTTCGAACTCGCGACGTACAATAGTCATTGCGGCAAAGACAAACGTTAGTGTCGTCCTCTGTGCATCGCGACTTCCAAGAATTAGATAAATGTACAACGTCTATGCCATGTGGAAATGCATAAACATATTTATATTGGTAATAGCTATGGTGATCCAGAACGTTATAGCGTGGTTGTTTTATTTTTGTCTTAATTCACGACTAACGTGTGAAATTCTGGCTCCAACCTTCTCTTAGCAATAGAGAAAATACACTCTGTATTCATTCCGTGCGCATCTCAGCTGCTTCTAAGCTTCTACGGCCAAACTGTGAACTATATAGTATTCCAAAATATATTGACTGTTCATTGTAATAAATAAGTGTGTTTTGTTGCCAATTTTACATGTTTCCTGCACGTATGTAATTTTTTCATTTGTAGATAGTCTCCCATATTAAAATTACACGAACAAACAGGTTAATTTGTCGACAGATCCAACTTTTTTTTGTGTAATCATGCAGCTACTAAAAATTTTTCAGAAATTATTTTCAAAAATCGACCATAAGAAACAATATATTTTTTACAAAGGTGAAGTTCGCGAGTTGACCATGAAAATGGGTGACTTGCGCATGTAGAAAATATTAAAGGTGTTCGATTTAAGAAAAAAATTAAAAAGCTTATGAGCGATTAGTAAATATTGATTAACTCGTTACAGAAATGTAATTTTCCTCAATAACCAACGGATTATTTGAAAAAATTTCTGATTTTTACAAATAATCAGCAAATAAAAATAAATCATTCTACCTGTTTCTGCGCACAGCCTCTGCTGCGATCATTTGCGCCGGCTCCTCCCGCAGTCGCTCCTCTTCTATGCATATACCAGGTCAATAATTAACACCAGTTACAACTTGTGGGAATAGTAACGGCGTTTATGCTCCTGGGGACATCGTATTTCAGTGAAATGCGCTCCCGAGCTCCTCTCCGCCTCCTCCGAGCTTCCGCAGAGGATTCGTCGCTTCTTCCTGCAGCTAAAGCGAGAAAGCCAAACGTAAATATAACTTACGAGAGGGAGAAAGGGAAAGAAAGAGGAACGAGGAAAGAAAGGAACAGATATAGATAGACAAGAGAAAGAAGAAGAAGAAGGAAAGGAATGAAATAAAACTATAAGGTAGTATTCAGTGGATCAGAGTGATCAATGAAATGAAGCTGAGTACAGGATTATTCACAAACAATTTGAAGACCAAAGTGCATATCGAATAGTGTAGGCTGGATAAAATCAAATAATTGGAGTAATTCTTAGGACACTTCCGTTGTTCACAAAAAATATGCCTCCAGATCGAAAATGATGTTTATGCTGAAAATCTCACTGAATAAAATCAGGATCTGCAATGCTGATAATTTATGCATACTCAAATGAGACCGTAACATTTTCTAAACATTAAACCCCAAGTAAAAGTAATTTATATATAATTATTAAATTATTATATATGATCATATATAATCATATATAAACTTATATACGACCATATATGTATAATTATATATATGATTGTATATCGTTTTCAACTAATTAGAACTTTGCAATTTCAATTATATACATTCATATAACACACATAACCGCATATAATTATTTATAGCTATATATAATTATGTACGTTCTTTCATACTCTGCGCACCGCTTGGAAGCGACGCATTTTGCCCCTGCAAGACAATCCAGCTTTAAGTTTACACTTAATTAAGGAGATTGGAGCGCTCCGCGCTAGTCAAATCGGCAAGTATTAGAGAAACATTAAAGGATATTACTTCAGCGTCAAAATCATATATTTTAAATGACAAAATATTGCGAGAAATTTATAATGTATGTAATAAAATATTAACATCATTATAATTGTGTTTATATCAATTCATAAACAAAGGTTAAGAAATCACGACTTCCCAATTTAAAAAAAAAAATAGATTTTCAAAGATCGATTTCTTCGTTTTTGAAAACTAAAGCGATTCACCGTTTATAAAATTGTTCTTTCATTTTCAACATTTTTAATGACAATGTTTAACTAATACAGCTAATATGACTATATAACTAATATATTGTCATGAAAAATGTTATAAATGAAAGAACAATTTTATAAATGGATAAATATTTATAAATTTGTGAATCGCTTTAGTTTTTAAAAACGAACAAATCGAACTTTGAAATTTTAGGATTAGAGAATAATTGTGGATTAATCCTCTAATAATCTAACTTTTAAAAAATTGCGGAGACGTGATTTATTAATCTGTATTTGTTAATTGCTTTCAACACGATAACAATGATGTTAATGTTTTATTAAGGATGCTCCTACCCCAAATTTTATTTATTTTTATGCACTAATTTGCTTTACACTATATGAAAGTGTATATAAAAGTGAATAAATATTGCCATTATTCTGCCTATAATATTCAATTTTAACTGATTAAAAGGTGAAAAGAGTAGAAAAATTCAATAAAATAAAGAGTTCTTATTCTCTTTGAAAGAGTTCAGGAGATAAGCTTTTGAATATTGGTCGACATCGATGAAGCTACTTAATCTATAACATAAAATAAATATAATTGTGGCATAGAATTGTTCCAAAACAAAAATTTAAAAAATCATGCTAACTTCATTAAATCGTTTCAAGTAAATAAATAAACATATATGGTTAAACTCACCGATTTATAATTTTGTTCCACAATTTTATTAGCAATGTATGATAAAAGAACTGCCCAAAAGAACTATTTTAGAGTCAGGAAAAGAGTCAAAAACATATGTTTTGAGAAAAGTAGCATTTTTTGTAAATCTTTATTTTTATTAGAAAAATAGGACCTGCAAATTTATAACACATCCATCCATCTTTGCAACTATTTTCTTTTTCACTAGCTGTTGTTCTTTCGTCTTCAACATTTTTTTTAATTTATGTAAATTATCGACTTTTTTTCAATTTTCTTGATCCAGGTTTTCTTGTAGATTTGTTTAATTACCAATACGATTCATGGTAATTAAAATAAATTATTAGCAGACTTACAAAACTTATTATAACAGTCATATAACATATTTACTGCTGATTACTTTTCTATACAGTGTATATAGTTTTTCTGGTAGCGTAAGGTTCGTTTTCACACTGCTACCTTGCATCCCGCTGATTCCGTTTACGGTCGTCGTGGTTCCATCCGGTCGGTAAAATTCAACTACGGTGTTAAGAAGAAAGTCAAGAAAAACAATTATACTACGTTTATTGATATGCAGACAAAAAAAATGAGTTTAATTCTCATATATTTACACATACATATATACATACATACACACATGCCAAGATACACATTGCCAAAAACATGCAGGATAAGTATATAAAATAAATAGAAAAGCCTTTTTGTGTATCAAACTGGCAAAATGACAATTTTAATAAAATTGTTTATATTTTATTTTTCTAAAATAGCAATCAAAAACGATTTATTTCTGTATAATAAATGGATTTTCTTATAGGTACCTATAACATTAGAATTTATAACAATTACAAAAATAATTTTTTTTAAATATTTGACCAATGTAAGGGTGGGCTGCACCCTTAAGTGCATGATAAGTTGCTTGCAATGTTTGGTCAATCAAAATCTATGATTTTCACGCTGAAGTAATACCATTTAATTTTTCTCTAATAGTTGTTGATCTGACTAGCGTGGAGCGCTCCAACCTCTTTAAAGAGCCTTTTTGAACGTTAGAAAATTAATTCAATTTGGTCCAATAGATCCAGTACAATGATAATTATCGATAATACTTACAGTAAAAGAATTGATGATTCTAAGACAGTTTAATAACTTATTTATCTCTAATTAAATTTCCGTATTATACGTATGAATTAATGGAATAACAATAAAATATTAATTTACCATACGACAATTTACATCCTTTTACATAAAATACAATTGCATTCAATTCAATTCATAATTTGCTGGCTCTAGCAATTTCATTCCAGTTATAAGTGAAATGTATTTGTCCCGGCAGTCACTGTTGGTTTCACGCACGAATACGGACAGAGTAAGTAATCGGTCTAGTTGTGCACGTGACCGGACTAAGTCATTTATAAAAATGATACAACTATAAAAGACAAGAAAAAGTGGTATGACGTCAGTTTAAAAAGGTGTATCTCAGCATTTCGATTTAAAAGGACGTATCTCAGTGTTTCGATTAAAAAGGACACATCTCAATTTAAAAGAATGTTGAGATACATCCTTTTAAATCGAAACACTGTGATACAGCCTTTCAAATAACTGAAATGATACGTCCTTTTTCTTAGGACCCATCGAGATATTTCTGAATTTAAAAGAATAATTGTAAATCGGATTATACCATTTTTAGCCCGATTTATATAGACTTCTAGACTAACTATTACTATTAGCCTAATATTAACCTAAGATATACATTTAAGGGAATTCGCTCAATAACTGAATTAACGATGAGAATGGTTCAAAAATTTTCACTTGGCTAATTAAATGTCTAAAGCAGCTTCAGTTTAAATTTTGTGACTCTAGGATTCCTCAAAATCGTTATTGATTTTTTAACACGCGGTCTTATGGGAAAGATTCATTTTTTTCGATTGCAAAGTAATTGACAATGAGAATTTATCGATTTTTTTTTGGTAACAAAGAATTTTTTTTGATTTTTAACAATTTTTTAAAGTACTGTAGGGTAGCTGTGAAATAAGAGAGGGTAGATATTTCTTGTAAAAAGTTCGATTGAGTGAAGGGGATGTATACTGAGTATATATCTATACATACCGACTGGTAAATCAAATCCAGTGAATCCTGTGCTTGACTTCCTAAGTATCGAGAGAACTTCCTTAAGAATTTTGTTATAGGATATACAAGCGCTCCAATTGTTGCAATTGTTGCAAGTGACTTCTAACCTCTTTTCCCAGGCTACCATATGAGCTATCGCAATGATCAGAAATTACTCTAGGTGAATATTATTTTTTAAATTAAGATTAAACAAATGTGAAATATTTTGTTCATTATCTCTTTTAAATTTTGTATGCTTAGAGTTTCTAAGATTTTATAATATGAAAACTAGCATTGTTAGTAGATACTAGAAAATGTTTATGAGTTTCATTTAATAAATATGATTTTTTATAGATAAAAAACCACTGAAAACTAAGATCTTGTATAATTATTCAATAAATTGAAATAAGATATTTCTAGAACTTGTAATATTTTGCTTTTACTTTGGTATAAAACTGGTACTGAAGCACACAAATTATTATTTGCTGTAAAATATGAGTGATCGGAATTATCCAGTGACTGGTGTTACCCCGATTTTTCCTAATTCATAATGAAAATACTATGAATCATTCCAGATGCATACCGTCTCACTGACAAGACCCAGTTATTAATCACTTACGAATATTTGGAATGCTTTTCTTATCTCAATGAATGGAAAAATTAGTTATAATAATCAATACGACAATTGAAGAATATCAAGAACAAAACAAGCCTTAAAACAAACATAAAAAATTGGATTAGAGTAAATTAATGAATGAAGAAATAGACTGTTACACATTAAAAAACTATTTATTACACTCAACCACAAAACATTCAAGGAACACAGCATTATCACATCCTACATTGGAAGTCCATGGGGATCTGATAGTTACAGATAAACTAATACAAGACGTAAGAACATATATATGTGCACACGGTAACTGCAAATTACACTATAATAGATCTAATCGCAGAATATCTAACTATAACTGGAAGAAAATGCAAGCAAACCATACTGAACTTAACATAGCAATAAACATAGCTGTAGAAACCATCAAAAACATCAACGAAGCCAGACTTGTCTATTCTACGCAAAAAACTATTAAAGAGAACTGTGACTTATGCCACTACCCAAAAATAAAAGGAATAAAACACCAACATTATATAAAAAAAGAGAAGGTTATCACTTCTGATGACATTAAAATTGATTTTAAACCTATAGAAGAAGTCTTTCAAGAATAGACGAAATAGCAACAGAAAATACAAACAAAATTTTAGTAAATCAAATCCCTAATCCTCCAGGAAAACAAATTAAACAAAACAATGAATATAGAATGTCATACGGAGATATAAATTACCTAGGAAATAACAAAGCACTTTTATATTTTTATAGAGGAGTTAGAGGCACACAAACGTTCACCAATTCAATGCAGCCTATATCGAGACAACCTAAATTCAACGATATAATAGTAGTTGATGACATTGTTTTCACTTATTCATTTAAATGTGATTCCGCCTTACAACATAGAGAAATGTTCCCACACTATCGTGTGACATGTGCAGCTGGCCTAACAAGTCCCGCAAGATTAAACAACTTCGAGAAAGAAATATGCAAGAGAAGTAGGAATGCATCGACAGAGATATTTACAAAAGCAAGTGCAATGTTGATTAGATATTGGAAATGAAGAACTACAATACATATGGTACATGCAAATTTACGCACACGACTTAACCTAGTAACTATGTTACTAGGAATTAAGACGCGAAGTGCACTTTGCATAGAATACAACAGTGATGAGTTATTTTAGTATTTTAGTTTGTAAGTCTTTTAGTTTATATAGAGCCAGACCAGCGAACAGGAAACGATTTTCCTCTGCTGGGTTACTTTTGTAACGTGTTATTATGTGCAATTTATTGTATATTTTTCTTCTGGTATTAATAAATAAATAAATAAATAAATACAAAAACATCTTTTTTCAGTTGTATCTTTTTATTTGTGTAATCCACTGAATGATTAAACTATTTTATGAATTACACTTTAACATTAAATAGTTAATGAAAAATTAAAATTAATATACCCAGTTATATTACCTGAACAAATTGAATAGTGCAACCGTTCATATTTCGTGGAAATAGTTAATATGGCTCACTATCGCCACCTCGTGGCAAAGCCGCGGACTAAATAAATTAAGGCGAATTCATAGTAAACTTTTGTAATCCGTGAATCGTGATCTACCGTCCAATAAGAACGGATCTAACTTAAAAACAAACCCGTCTAATTTCCTTCCAGCGGAAAACTTAAACTATTGTAAATTTACCCCATGCATTCAACACGTGTCGGATCCATTTAACATCAATTCAAATTTTCTGAATTTTCAAAAACGTATGCTAACTTCCTTTTACCCAGACCCTATATAAATACTTTGAAATCTCAAACAAAATAAATACTACGCGGACAACATAAAATATGCTGACAAACAATATTCGACATCGTTCCAGTTCTTTTTACTGTAATTCATGACGTGTAGAAAGCAAAAGAGAAAGAGAGAGATGGAAAACGTGGCGCTCGACGTGGCAGAGAATCGCCTGCCGCAACAACAGTGCGGTGCTCCGTTAATTTTCTTCTCATATATAGTTCTGCGTTTATAATATTAGAACTCAATCCGAAGTTTAATTCATTATCTAAATTGCACGCGTAACGTCCTGTTATGAATTTTCCAATAGATAACTAAACAAAACGTGAGTATTCAAAATACGTCTGTCAAGCTTTTCGAGAACGGATGCAATATAAGTGGATGTGTTATGCGTACAGTGCCCCTTTTACACTAATAAGTAAATTTGAGCAGCTGTGTCCTTTTAAAATTTGACAACTATGTTTAGATTATTTCATTATTTCTAAAAATAACACATGAAATATAAGTTAAGTATTTTGGTTACTTGCATGTAAATTGCTTGTAAAATGACAATTGACCGTAAATTATCTTTATGATTAATTATGTTTCATAGTTAAATACCTACAATGAAACTGTCAAATTAAATGGGGCGCAGACACTGTATACACCGTACACATATACACGTGCCCACGCATACCGATGCGTGTATATGCATATATTGTAAACTTGCTGCACTTTCCCTTTGATAGAATGTGCACACAGCAATTATGACGTTTATTTGAATTTTTCGCACCTCTATAGGTAGTAGTCAAATTACGGAGTTCAGTTTTATTCGGAAATTTTAGTTTCTGCAATCGAAGACAAAAATTTAATGTTAATGTAAGAATTTCAAATAATTTTAAAAATGAAAGGTTATAAATTCTCTGATATTCGTAACTTAGTGAAAAATGCAATATCAATTTTCAAATTGTCTTATTATTATTATTTCATTTTAATTTTGGTGCCTGTATCAATATAATAATTGTGATTAATTTTAATCTATTAATTCCTTTTTAATTAAGATATAAAATGACTTATATCTTACCATATGCCTTCAAAAACTGTTTATCTACTTAACTGCCAAATACTGCATGTACTATTTTTTAAACCATAGTTTATAATTGTTCAATTTATAATGAATTAAATTTATGCATTCAATTTACAAATTATTTAATTATTTTATTTTTACAATAGTATTCTTAATTCCACAAAATAATGATTTGTTATGCGTAAAAAAAATAAGAATAATATCAATAATTTTTATGACAAGTACTATGTTTTGTAATCAAATAATAAATTAATATTTTTATGTTTTAGATTGTAATATGAACCCTCAGTATTTGCAACAACAAAGTCCATATTATGGATCTCAGTCACCAAACATACCTTATGGAGAACCCAATGCAAATTTTCCACCAAAAGGATCTCAAGATTCCCAATCTTATTCACCACAAAAGTCCAACGTAGGACCTCCAACAAATACTAATATTCAATCTGTGCAAAGGCCACCATATGAAACTGATAATCAGCATGGACCATCTTCACCACAAAATAATCAAAATAATCTTGCGGATCAAATGTCTAACATTTCATTGTCTGGTCCTCTGAAAGCACCCGCTTCAGTAAGTATTTAAACTTTTTTCTTAGTAATATATGCTGCTTCTTAAATTTATATAAAAATATAATGCAATGATTACAGTACAAAATATACTGTAAAAGTTTATTGAAAATGTAAAATTTTAAAACAGTTTATACATTGTCAATTTCTCATATTCATGTATTTTTTATAAACTTATTTTTATTTTGTTGTTGTCAGTTATAGCGTATGCATACATTTAAAATACATTTTATGATTAAAATTAATTAATATTTATTTTAACAGCAAAATTTTCAAGCACCAACAGAAAAGAATACACCAGCAATGCCTTTTTCATCATCAGTAAACGGAGTCAATAATCAAAACCATCTTCCGTTGCAAGGTATATAGAAGTTTTTAAAGCTGTAGTAGGAAAAATTCTTAGACTTTGAAAGAGTATCAGAAAATAATAATTATGAGTATTAATTATTATTTATAGATTCAAATTTATATTTTCAAAATTTTTATTAATTCTTTTAAGGAGAAATTCAACAAGGATCACCAATATCACAATCACCAAGTCTCCCATACCCGTATTCACCTTCCGGAATACCTCAAGCTCTTGGACAACAGTATTTAGGGCAGCAACCTAATTCTGGGATGCTTCCAGGATCTAACATTTCCAGAGGTACTATGCAAACTGCATCTTTAGTTAATCAGAATCAACTAACAAACCAGCCACTACCTGGTCAAAGTAGACCAAACTTGCCAAATCAAACAAGTGTAACTGATTCAATGCATGCAGGACAACAGCAAGGAATGTCAATGAATAAACCTCCAATTGGTGGACCTCCATTAGCTGGACAAGTTCCTTTAATGCCTCTGTTACCCAATCAACAAAATTTATCTAATTCATTAATACCTGGTCAAAATTTTCAAGGACCCCAAATGGGTCATCAAAATTTGTCTAAACCACCCCTTTCGGGGCAACCAAATAACGTAGCAGGACCTCCATTACCTAGACAGCAAAATTTATCTGGCCCTTCACTTGGCCATGCACCGCTACAAAATTTATCAGGACCTCCAACAACAGGACAACAAAATTTCTCTAGTTCTCATGTGGCAGGACAACATAATCTTGTGGGACCTCCAATGTCAGGTCAACAAAATTTACCAGGACCATCTATACCAGGTCAACCAAATCTTCAATCACAAACACAATATCCTAATCAAATACAACGGCAATACCCACCGAATCCTCCATTACCAGGTCAACAAAATAGTCCTCCATATGGTATGAACCAAGGATTTCAGCAATCAAATTATAGTCCTGGACAGCCTGTAAGCCTAAACTTATATTAATGAGAAAATAAATATGTAATATACATAAAATATTTAAGATTAAATAAAATGTTACAGCCTATGTATGGAAATCAAGGAAGCCTTTACCAAGGAGGAATGCCAAGTGGTCCTGGAGGTTTCCAACCTAAAGCTCAAGGTCAGGGTAGAAAGGTGGATCCTGATAATATGCCTGGTCCTGTAAGTCAATAAACTGATTCCCAACAATTTTTAATGAAGAATACACCATTTTAAAATTCGTTTGTTTATGCATAAAAATAAATATTATAAAAATATCAATAATTGCATCATAAACATTTACATAAAAATTAATTATTATTATAATTTAAGATCGAAATAATCTTTAATTATTTTATAGATCCAAGTTTTCCAAGATGATCAAAAATTAAAAGGTGGGGATTTTATAACAAATCAAAAGGGACTCGTACCTCCACTAGTTACAACAAAATTTGTTGTTCATGATCAAGGAAATTCATCTCCAAGATTCATAAGGTCATCAATATATACTGTTCCTACAACTGCTGATTTGATCAAACAAGTATGTAATTCAATATTTGTCCATTCAAATATTAATCTTTCATTTACTTTCACATATGTTGTATTATATATATTTTAGGTACAAATTCCCTTTGGAATAATTTTAAGTCCAATGGCTCATGTAGAAGATGGTGAATATGAGCCACCTATTGTTGATATGGGAGAAGTTGGTCCAGTACGCTGTGTTCGTTGCAAAGCATATATGTGCCCTTTTATGCAATTTGTCGATGCAGGCAGACGATTTCAGTGTATGTTTTGTAAAGCTACAACTGAAGGTAATATACAAAAACTTAAATGTAAATAATATTTTAATTACATTATTCAATAACATTTATATCATTTAATCATTTAGTTCCACAAGAATATTTTCAACATTTGGATCATACTGGTCAAAGAATGGACCGTTACGAAAGGCCAGAATTGATGCTTGGAACATTTGAGTATTTAGCCACAAAAGATTATTGCAGAGTACGTTAAAATTCATGAAATACTGAATATTAATTAAAAATTATAATTGTTTAATTTCTTCTTTAATTTTTTATAGAACAACATATTACCTAACCCACCAGCTCTTATTTTTGTAATTGATGTTTCTTACAATAATATAAAATCGGGTCTAGTGCAATTAATTTGTTCTCAAATGAAAAAAATTATTCGTAATTTACCAGTTGATGTAGGACAAACCAAGTCGAATATGAAAGTTGGTTTTATAACGTATAACAACTCTATTCATTTTTACAATTGTAAAGCTAATCTTGCTCAGCCTCAAATGATGTTTGTTGGAGACGTCCAAGATGTTTTTATGCCACTTCTAGAAGGTTTTCTTTGTGATCCTGAAGAAAGCGAATCAACAATCGATAGCTTGATGAATCAAATTCCAGCTATGTTCGGAGAAACTCGAGAAACAGAAACGATTCTTGGACCAGCTATTCAAGCAGGATTAGAAGCTCTTAAAGTAATAACAAAATATTGAAAAAATTTGAAGAAAAATATATATGTATTATTTTGTATGTACATCATTAAATATAATTTTTAATATATTTAAGGCTTCTGAGTGTGCAGGAAAACTTTTAGTATTCCATTCATCATTACCTACTAAAGAAGCTCCAGGAAAACTCAAAAATCGAGAAGACCGTAATCTTCTTGGAACAGATAAAGAAAAGAATGTATTAGGTATATATCAAAATTAATTGAACTCATTGAATATATATCGATCTCAAAAATTTTTTGTAACACAAAAATATATGACGAATTATAAATGTATTTACTATATAGAAAAATAATTCAATGAACAACATAACAGATAAAACAATTTTTATTACAGCTCCACAAACCAATTATTACAATAGTCTAGGTCAAGACTGTGTAGGGTCTGGTTGCAGTGTCGATTTATTCCTCTTTAACAATTCCTACATTGATGTAGCTACTATAGGCCAAGTTAGCAGGCTTACAGGTGGTGAAGTGTATAAATACACCTACTTCCAAGTATGTATTACATTATTATTTTCTTTCTTTGACGAAAAAATTATGAGAAAACATTTTTCTGACTTATAAAAGTATTCAGTTTTCATTTTTTATTTAAAAATTACGAGTAAATAAAGTGATTAAAGTTAATACCACTAATGAAGTAAATATTCAATAATCGTAATAAAAATACAGGTTCTATTTGAATCACGCACTTTAATCAATATATGAATCTTTATCAATACAAACATTTAAATTTCATATTTCCATAGGCTGATATTGATGGAGACAGACTGATCACAGATATCATTAATAATATAAGTAGACCTATAGCATTTGACGCTGTAATGCGCGTCCGTACTTCGACGGGCGTTAGACCAACTGATTTTTTTGGACATGTGTACATGTCCAATACAACTGATATGGAATTAGCTAGTATTGACTGCGATAAAGCTATTGCAATCGAGGTAAAACATGACGATAAATTAGCAGAAGAGGAGGGTGTGTATATTCAAGCTGCACTTTTGTACACATCTTGCAGTGGAATAAGAAGACTACGAATCATTAATTTAAGTTTAAAGACTTCATCTCAAATAACTGAGCTCTATAGAGCCTGTGATTTAGATGCCATTATTAATTTCCTTTTAAAACAAAGTAAGCTCTAAATTAAGTTTTATTTTATTTATTACTAGTTCACAATAGAGAATTTTCTGATGATAATTATCATTTAAATGTATTGTGATCTTTGTCTAAACGCATAAGGTCACATCATTATTATAAATATCATGGTAAATTTTATTAGGAGATTTTCTTTATATTGACAAATATAATACTTTTATGTACTTAATAGGTGTATCAAAATTGGTGGAGTTATCACCAAAAGCGATAAAAGATGGATTAAATTCAAGGTGTGCAACTATACTAGCATATTACAGAAAACACTGTGCTTCCCCAGCAAACTCTGGTCTGTTAATACTGCCAGAATGTATGAAGTTATTGCCACTGTATACAAATAGTTTACTTAAAAGTGATGCATTAACTGGAGGTAAATATAATTTGTAATAAATAATTTATGTCAGTCATAGTTATATATAAGTATCAAAGTATTCAAAAAAGCATTCAATTTAAATTTAAAGTTTAAATTAACTACTTTAGGATTTAACTTTAGGATTACCCATTTACACTTACTAATATTCTTTTTTAATAAAAATTAGTTTTTGATTGTCGTTTAAATTTCATTTTTATGATAGGTGCTGGAATAACAATTGATCAAAGATCTTATGTCATGATGGCAGTTTCTTCAATGCCTATCTGTGAAACAGTTGCTCAAGTGTATCCACGATTAATTTCTTTACATGACGTTAATCCTCAAGAAACAGAACTTCCACCCATGTTGCGGTGCTCAATAGACAAATTTCAAGATGATGGAGTATATTTGTTGGGTAAATTTCAATCACAATTAATACATCAATTTTTATTACAGTTTAAAAAGCTAATACCAAAACTGACTTCTCTTTTCAGAAAATGGAATTCATATGTTTATGTGGTTAGGATTAAGCCTGAATCCACAATGGGTGCAAGCAGTTTTTGGAGTTGCATCTGTTGTGCAAATCGATACTGATAAAACTATTATTCCTGTTGTGGATAATTCCTTGAACACACGAATAAGAGACATAATTGCTACTGTTCAAAGTGAAAGACGTTATTGCATGAGGGTAAATTAAATGTGCAATTTGTTAGATCCATTAGTTTAAATTATCTGAATATTTAAAAACGCAACGTATTCCACCTGTTGCAACTTAAAAATAGTTTAATATTTAAAAAAATAAAAATTTGATCCCTTTTATTATTAATTAATATTTAAAACCAGAATTATAGAAAACTAATTCTTTCAGTTGACACTTACGAGACAACGAGAAAAAATGGAGATGGTAATGAGGCAATTTTTAGTAGAAGATCGAGGAGCTGATGGAAGTCCAAGTTATGTAGACTATCTATGCCACATGCACGGGGAAATTCGGACACTACTCAGTTAGTGTGAATTAATTTCAAAATAACTGTAAAGTTTAAAAGATTTTAATACTTAGTACTCATTTTCAGTCTATATTGGGTACGAAAAATATTACTTGATATGAAAGTATATATAAAAATTTTATTTATATTTGTTTTAGTATATTTTAAAAATTAGTAATAAAGTTTTTTGTATATTACTTACATTGGTTTTAAATTTTATGAAAAATATATATACATATGTGAATTTGCTAAAAAATTCTCAACGATAAAATAATGCATAGAGTTTGAAAAATATTTAAAAACCATGCTATATTTTTACAACATATTTATACACAGTTTATATGGTAATAAATGATTTCAACAACTGTTAATTGTTTCTGTTATATTTTTCTGTTTTGATTTTATCTTTAAAAAACATAGATGAACTGTTTTACAAATAACTTATTTCTAATATTGAATAATAAACAATTTAAAAAAAGTCTAAGTATACATTTGGTAATAAGCTTTATTATAAGTTATAAAGAAAGTATTAATATTTTATAATATCAAAAACATTAATTAATATATTTTTGTTGGAACATATTTACGTGTGTAATATTTTAAGTTGAGAAAAAAGCAAGTTTTAAGTTCTTAAATTTCTAAAGATTATTTACTTTTCTATAAATTTAATCAACAATATATATAAGATAATTATTATAAAACTGTATAATTATGCTGTATAAAAAAAAATCATTAAATATTAATTTTAGATTACATTTATATTTACCTATATAAATCTTAAAATTTAACACATACATAACACCCCTTAGAAAAATTGTATTATTATAAAATTGTATCACATAAAAATTATAAAAAAGTGAAGACTGCATTTAAACACAAATTATTTCAATTGTAAATAAAATATGTATTAAATGTTAATTATTTAAGTGTATAATAAAAATAAGTATTTTATTATTCTATAACACAAAAAGGTGTGCATTTTCTTAAATTTAACTATAATAATGGCTTCTAAAAAAGACCTATAGCTTTGGATAAAATGAAAAATATTTCAAAGGAATCAATATTCCATTTTAAAGTTTAAAAATTTTAATTATTTTATATCAACACTTCAATGAATTTCTTTTATAGTTGATTTAAAAGCCTTCAACTTTTAAAACAATGTTTGTACTTATATTGCAGCATTTCTTACTTTTGTTTTCTTTTTAAATATAGATATGCCATTTTCTACTTCTAATGCTATAAATTTAAATAAAACTGAAGAATCATGATGGAATTGAATGTTTAATTCTATTTACCTAAGTAATTTTGAAAAATCTAGTTTATTTTACTATAAGTTTTTTAAGTGTTAAAAAACTGTAGATGCTTTACTCATATATAGACGTCTATAGATTTCCTTGTATCTGCTTGTATCAGAGATTACTAATCTCTGCATGTATCAGAGCCACCCAGATAACAATTTGATGGCACGGTACGTACAACGTGCGCACATGCGTGCTGCATGCGCGACGCCATCTGGATGTCCTGCTACAACGTTAGATGTTGAGCCACGTGAAAGCATGCGTGCTTTCGGCACGCATGGCAGCATAGTGCAATCAGGGTGTACAGCAT
>UELV01164887.1:0-10159 GCA_900490015.1 Megastigmus stigmatizans
GTCAAGCACATACTACATGCCGATGACCTCCATAATCATCTGCAAATCCCTGCAGATAAACTTCTGCGAGTTATCTACGGTGTTAGGAGGGATGAGCACATCACCCCCTATAGAAAGCGTCTGGGCTGGTTGTACGTTGACAGTCGGAGGATATATTTTGCTGCCATTTTAATGTATAAAATTCTTCGACTTAATGAACCAGGGTATTTAGCGGCATTTTTTCAGTAAACACCAGTCCAGGTGCGCTAGCAGGGGTGATGCACAAGTACTCTCGGTGCCAGGAGTGCGCACGGAATCTGGTATGAAATCTTTCCAGGTTTAGTGTGCGCGCTATTGGAACTCTCTCCCAATAAGTTTGCGCATCCTTCCATCTTTGTGCGGATTTAAGACGGCGATCCTTAAACACCTCCACGAGCTCGATCCCTAGTCATCCAGAGAGAAAGCCTGTGGTCTTAGTGCACCAAATATATAGATTTACACCCACACAGGGCACAAACAGATGGGTTTTCTTTATTTTAATTTATTTTGTTTTGTCCCCTATAATCTTCTTTATCGTTATTAATTGTGTGAGTGGGTGCATGTGTGTAATGAGTGATTGTTTAAAATTTAGAATACAATTGACCGATATATATAGACCGCTTGATTTACCTTGTTTGTTTGTATTTTAAGATAAGACGCTCTGTGATATTATTATACCTGTTAAATATTTTTAAGACTGATTTTTGTATTGACTGATTTTTGTATAAGACTGATTTTTTGTATTAAATTTTTAACTTATGCTGTGATATCATAGATAGTAACTAAGTGCAATATTTATATAGATTAGTGAAAAATGAAGACTGTCTTTTATATACTATAAAACCATATGTATATTATTAACAATCAATTTTGTATTTATATGCAAATAAACAAATATCTCTCTCTCTCTCTCTTTCGACCTCGAAAAATTCTCTGGTGATTCTCGGAGTCCAGCTAATTTGTCTCTGTCTCTGTCTGTGTGTCTCTCTCTCTTTGTCTCTCTCTCGCTCTCTCTCTCTCTCTCTCTCTCTGTTTCTCTGTCTATGTCTGCCCTGTTATCTCTCTCTGTCTGTCTCTCTCTCTCTCTCTCTTCGATATGTCTCCAGCATACACATGCTTTCTTTCGCTCTCGCTATCGAGCTTTTGTACTTTCTGCCTGCCTGCGTTCAGGCGTTTCGTTGCAGGTTACTTGCATGCGCCCATATGCAAGCCATCATCTCCATTATTATCTTCACTGGGGGTGCTGTACTTGCATCGTTTTGCTGCGTTTTTCTAACTATTTAGATGGTTTTGCTCGCGGCGATTTTGGCGACATTTTCGACGAGGATCAGCGCATGCGTGAGAATTAGTAGGTGACTGATTATACTTAATTGCATAAGTGTGTTTGACTTGTTCACTCTGCTGCTCTCTAAGCTCTACACTTCTTGGCGGTCAAAATTATTAATATTCGGCGTAAGAGGGTAGCACTATGAACACCTAAATGGAGCTGAAAGTGTCTAGCGCCTTTTGCAGCAGACAATCGCTGTGCCACAATCGCAAAGAGGTCACGCCTCGTGTCTGACCTCTGTAATATCTTCTAACACACGCAAATATATGTCTGTATGTTCGGAATACCGCAGTTAAGTCAACATCAGCGCGCACGCAAGTACGTCTACTCCAAAAACAAAGTCAAAGGCCGATAGCGTGAGCATGAGTGAGAGAGAAAGACTGAGACAGAGAAAGAGACTGAGCGAGCAAGCGCGAGCATAAACACACATGCACAAGACGAGCCGCTGCTCCCACCGCCTGCCCCTCTACCTGATAATGGCAGCAGTAGCATCCCACGAGGGGAAGCACTCAGTGGCAGTAGCAAGAATGGGAGCGCGCTGGAGTATGTACAGCGGGTTTCCGACGTGCGGACGCCTAGTACATCGACGCTTAGCATATATCGTGTTGCCAATCACCAGGCGCCGCATTCTTCGACGCTCTTCACATCTACACCAGATAAGCTCGCACCGTATCAAAATAATAATAATAATAATTTTAATGCGCTTTATGCCTCCGCTGTTAATATCAGTGTCTCGTCAACCCTGAAGACTTGACAGTATTACTCTAAACTTTCCAGCTGACACACCAGCAGTCAATCTGCTGGTAAGTGATCTTAGTACACAAGTCTCGTTTCTTCAGCGAAAATTAGAGTTGCAGTCGTCCCAGCTGGACGGCCTGCACAATGATCGGCTTATGTTGCTTCACGAGAATTCAATATTAAAAGATTCAACAAATACTTTTGCGCAAAATATTGACCATTGTTGACGATGCATCGCTCTTAAGTAAGCAGTCTATAAATAACAAAAATAATGTAATTAATAATAATGCGAAGGAAACAGAATATGTCAGTAAAAATGAACTCATTGGGAATTCAAAAAATGTTTTATAATTTCGCAGTATTTTTATAATTTTGTTATATATTCATTATGAATACAAAAAGAATTCATATCAGAAATATATAACGTCGAAGCATACAAACAAGTAAATAAAAAGTATAATTTAAGAATATATTTGACATTCATTTTGTACTTATGTTTTGAATTTCTTAATGAATCATTTTTACGTTTCGACAGTAGACCAAAAAAGTATTCATGAAGAATAAATTTTATGTTCATTTATTCTTCATTTATTGTGATTTAAAGAACAAATTAACGTTTTATTGTCGCCTTATCGAAGTCCTATACTGCAGATGTCGTTAAGCGACCTTATATATTAACCGAACTGATATTTGACCGCTTGCGAGTTTGACGGGGCTGTCTGGGCTCATAACCACCTAGTGGCGATCATATATTAATAAAATGAATGGTTTTTTAATAACATATGATGTATATTTAATAAATATATCAGTAAGTTATGAATGGAAAATGAATTCTTTCTGAACAATAAATTTATTGTTTGTGAATAACTTATTTTGATTAAAATGAACAACTGGTAGTAAAACAATCAATAAAAGATGAATTATTTATGATTACACTTTCATTAGTCATAGTATTCAAAATGTATTTAAATCTACTGACATTTACTGATTAATTAGTGAACTCTTTTTAAATAAAATGGGAACATTTTCTCATATTCATTTAGAAATCATATTGTATTCATTTTAAAGTCCAGAATACATTTTGAATTCTACTTGAATTCTCATATATGAATTCAAAAAGTATGCATAATGCTTAGTTCTTTCTGAACGCTTTCTGAAGTCGCACCAAGCATATGATCTTTGCAGATGATACGCAAACTTATCACGAGAGCGTCTGAATTTTAAGCCGCCATGTCGCAGCCGTTTCTGATTGGGCAAAAGACAATGGCCTGCAGCTAAACTCGCACAAGATAAAAGCGATGAGCTTGGTTAGTCAAGCATTCATCTCCCGCTTCGACCTTCAAAATTTCGCAAAAGTCATCATTAATGGCCGGGAACTCTCTTACGTATCCGAGGTACTGAACCTCGGTGTCTGGATCACCCAGACCTTGAACTGGGTCAAGCAGGTCAGTGATGTTCCTCGCAAAATCTACCGCACTCTCTATCCTGAGGATCCCGAGATGCACTCCTTAACACTGAGCCAACGACGCACTGGCCTCGACTCAGCTACAGATCCTACCGACTATTTCATGCCGGTAACACAGGGATCTACCATTCGCCGACTAGCTTCTCAAATCCATGGCCCTTATAATATTATATGTATTAACTATAATTCATAATACCCCAATTCAACCAACGTATACTGCCGAAACATCGTAAACAGGAGTAAAAAAAATCTCTCATGAATAGTTTTAAAAAATAGTTGACCTCACTAATTTAAGTAAAAAAAAATTAAAAAATGAATTAAATACAATCCTGAAGGAGCTTTGTGTTTTTAAGGTATATTAGAGGTGAATAATTAAGGGTATATGCCAATTTACTGATATTTTTGCAGCGAAATTTAAATTTTATATAAAAAATTCATGACCATATGTGGTTCGTGTTACCGATCAGCAAAAATAATCATAACCAATGCTCAACCTGTTAATAATTATTTTCTTGAAAACATGTTTTCATGTTTAGTCAGGCCACAAAGTTGTGCAAAATATTACATTTTTATTTTAAACCGATTAATCGATGTACTAAGATTCAATAATCTTTATAACAAAACGTAATAACAAAATAGTTGGCAGCATGTTTCATTTGTTTTTGAGTATTTTAACTTATAAATATTGTATTACAAATATTTCAAACTTAAATGGTCTTATAAATTCATTTTTATTTCAATACATTTAAATTAAAATCAAAAGAAAAATTTTCGATTGATAGTAATTCAAATCGAAACAGACTTATAAGATTTTGAAAAAAAAGAGGCAATTTTAAAGCCCTTGATGATACCATAAGTAATGAGTATTATGCTACAATTACTGATTCCAATTTAAATGAAGATAATATTTTGCATGAAAAAAAAAAACAACGTAAAGCTGTGAGTTTTAATTAATGTATCTAAAATTACTTATGAATTACGTACCAAACTTTCACCTTATACAGATGTGCAATATAATGCATTATCTCATTTTTAGAACACACAAAAAATATCTGCTGCTACTAATAATTTACAGAAACAGATTCTTCAAGAGAAGATGAAAGCTTTCAGACATCTGATAATTTAATGATTAAAAATTACCAACCGAAAATTGTAAAAAATACGCTAGGAGATAGTTTGCAACTTACTAGTACTACTGTAGATAGCAGTAATGAACCAGTAGAAGTTGAGCCAATAAATAACAATTATGATTGCAGCAATAAACCATCTATTAACAATGACCAAAAATATGAATTTCTGTTGGAAAAATTTAATAAGCTAGAGTTTGAACATCTTAATATGAAAAAGAAATATTCGGAATGTAATTAAAAACTTGGAAATATATAAATACTGAAATGAAAAACTACAATTTGATTTATTCGTTGCACAAAAACAATGAGAGCTATTCCTCCGCAAGGCGTATATATATACGTCAACTCCGAAAAACATATATATATACGTCAATGCAAATTTCTCGATTTTCTTCCCATATGGCGCAGCAGCGTCGCCTTGCAGAGGAATAGCCCTCATTGCAAAAAGAACAACTATTACTGCAATCATTACGAGAGAAAAATGAAAAATGCAAATATGATAATGATTTTAATCTGTTTACATATTATTTTTTAATTATTACCAAAATATTAAAATATTCTAAGTTAGCTATGAGATGAAATTTGATATAATTTACACTTAAATTGTAGGACAAACATTATTTCGATTTTGGAATGAATGATTTTGAATCTTCTACTCCTAAGAAGAATTACACTTCTAAACAGTTAGGTAATAAGATAGGAAAAAACCTACCAGAAGAAATTGAAACTAAGAGACTAGGTAAAAATATAAATCATTATACAACATTATTTGGCTTATTTCATTTTATTTACTGCTTTTTAACACGATATTTTTAAATTATTTTTTATTTTTTTAAAACATTAAACAGGCATTTTCTATTTCTTATTTTCATTTTTAGCTGCTGTTACAGGGGAAGGAGAATTAGAGCAGATTAGAAATAAAATTAAAAATTTTTACTTTGAGATCATAATTACATTAGTATTTCAGATTACATTGAATAAAAATAAAACTTAAATTGTAGGACATCAATCCGAATGATTTTGCACACCATTTTTGTGCTACAAATTATAGTACTCCAACAAAAAGTTTTAATAATAAAAGTCGACATTGTAGTCCACATAGAGTAACGAAAGAAACATCTAAGTCAGTTGGTTCGGATTCAGATGATGAATTTTAAACACAAAAATGTATATGAACCTAATACTTTTTTAAATAATTTAAAATTCAATAGAGCCAACATAATATTCACAGACGACAGCAAAAGTAAGGAATCCCCTACTGTATAATTAATCATAGTTTAGATAAAAAATGTTCTATATTAATTGTTGACTGCACTTCTATCAAAGATGCTTTTGATATTGTCCTACAACACAAAACTTTTAACAATATTATTTTTTCAGATTCCCTTAGTGCAATTCAATGTCTAACAAATTCTTCAGTATAAAAATTTAAACTAACCCTCTTATTTTCTAAATAAAACAGAAATATCATGAGTTCATGAATACCGAAATAGATTCTGGCTCACCTCAATTTCACTGGATTTCATCCTATTGTGGTATAATTGGTATTGATTTCGTAGATATTTCAGCAAAAAATGCTGCTAACACTGGCTTAGTTAAGGTACAGAAAATTCCTTTTACTGACTTACGAGCAGCTTTAAAAAAAGTATTAATGGAAATACAAAAACATTTATTAAAGACATTAGCAGCGCAAAAGGTATAAAATAATTTTAAAAACTATTATTGTGAAGATGCTAAACCTTGGATATATTATATAATAAAAGAATTTCTCGTGATGTTATAGTCACTGGCAATCGTTGTGCGGCAGGTCACTATAATTTTGCTACAGCACTGGCTAGAGTTAATATTGTAGCTAGCTCAAACTGCGCTTGTCCCTATTTTTGTTTAGATATTAATCACATTGTATACAAAAAATCCAGCGCAATCTTTCGAAGACACTAAATTATCAGGGAATTTGTATGCATCGACATATACATTTCAAAACAGTCTTCCTGACCGCTGTCATCGGTGCACTAAAGCAGTGCTAGACATGCATTTTTATATTTAATCATGTGCACTTATTAATAATAGAATTTTATTACTTGGAAAGTATATAAAACTTGTTTTTATCTCAAAGGGGACGACAAAGTCACTAAGAATTTAATTTTCCGCCTTTACAAAGTTGAAATATTCACAAAATTTTTCTATTTAAAAAATTAACGAATTGACTTGAAACTTTAAGAGGTGATAATAGAGTGGTTCTGAAGGAAGCGCTCCCAGCCCAGGAATTACCGATAAATTACGTAAATATAATATTTTACGTTTAAAACATAATTGCAAGGTTAAAATTACGCCATCTCGTGGATTAAATTGAAGTGAGTAAAAATTTGATATTTTCTTCTCTAGCTGTTGCATTACCTTATTTTTCGGAAATTTTTGGGCTGAGCGCGCTTCATTTATGATCATTCTATTGTTTCTTAAAGTTTCAAGTCAGTCAATTGATTTATTAAATTAGGAAGTTTGAAAAACTTAATGTCAGTAAAATAGGCGACCTCGGCATCTCGTTAATAAAAAACAATTTTTACAATTTTCTCTTTAGATAAAAATAAATTTCTGAATTTCTTCTTTTGAACATTCTAGGTTACATTTTCTAATTTTATAAAATAGAAATGTCTCAATTTAGTCTTTGGGAAAGTCATAGTCTTATAGAAAGTATAAATTTCCTAATTTGCTCTTTAGAAAAAAGTAAATTTCTTAATTTAAAATTATCCTGAACAATTGTTTGCGGATATAAAAATATATGACTGTATATAACCATATACATTTTTTCATATATCGACAAAGGTAGGCCTAGGGTTATGGGAAACCGATTTTGAGAAAACTTGACAGAGACATTCTTTGATCAAAAATATGTGATACGCGTCTTGTGAGCTTTATCAATTGGACACGAATTTAAACGCTAATGAAAATTCTGTTTGGAAAATGTTTCTTATTTTGTAATCTATACAATCATATATTTAACCAAGGTTCCCCGTAAGAGGCACAATTACCTATCCTCCTTATTCATATAAATAACTGTTAAAATCATTAAGCACAGTTAATAACAACTAAGAATTATTTATAACTGTTGTAAAATGTTCAGATAAGGACATGAATAACAGTTATAAATAGTAATAAGCAGTTGATAAAAGCTTTTTATTGATATTAATGGGATGTACTATGGTCGGAAAGACTCCTACTATAACGGTTTTTGAATTTAATGAAATATATAAAGATAGAGATTAAATTTTAGAAAAAACTTTCTTTCACCATCTCTGTAATGATGTAAGCTTTACGAGGTCCATGTTTCATGAAATTCCATCCGCAATTGGCAGATTTTTGTCCTCAAATGAAGAACAGGTTTGTCGAAGTTTTAAAAACTAAAGAAGTTTAATTTAAAAGCGAAAACGGCCATTAAAAAAATAATTTTTATTATATTTTTGACAAAAATTTGTATACATTTTAATTTTTGGTTAATTTAACTAACTGCATATTTCATGTTCTATACACTGACAGATGGAAAATATTCAGTCAAATAAATCTTATTTGGAGTTAACTTACCAACCGTGTTTCGAGCCAAATAATCGATAATTTAATAGTTAAATGATCATATTTTCCTCCCTTCCCCAGTAGGATGGTACCTCAAAAGACTAGACATTGACAGACTAACGTCACAGGTAGACCAAGAACCGGAACCAGTGACGGTGATGCCCCGGGCCATCGTGGGTAAGGAAAGGGTAGAGAAGCTGGCAGTGGAGACAACAGGGTACTTGAGATACATCCCACGGAAATGGACTATAAGCGACAAGAAACCGGTATACTGGTGGACAGAAGACATCGCGTGCATCAGGTGCGAATGCCAGGGGCTTCGACGGAAGGCCCAAACGGCTCGCGACGCAACAACTACGACGACACTCTCGAAGACATACCGAGTTACGCGACAAAGACTGAGACGTGAGATTTACGATAGTAAACGGAAATGCCCGAGCAAACTGATCGACGAGGTGGACTCGGACCTCTGGGGAAAATGTTACAATATTGTCATCCGCAATCTGGGGCGGAACGGGCCGTCCGTCATCATAGACGAACAAGCGATGGACAGAATAGTTGATGGACTCTTTCCGACTCACCCAGAACAGGTGTGAACAGGAGTTACGGTTGACACCGACTAGGTACCGGATTTCACCGCGGGCGAGCTCAGCATGGCTGTGGCGCAACTTTCAGTGAGAAGCCACCGGATCCGGTCGGCGCAATTCGCTATGTCTCTGAAAGGGTCGACGCAGTTGTTGCGTCGCGAGCCCTTTGGGCCTTCGGTCGAAGCCCCAGGTATTCACGCCTGAGACGCGCGATGTCTTCTGTCCACCAGTATACAGGTTTCTCGTCGCGTCTAGTCCGTTTCCGTGTCATGGAGGCGTCACAAAGCCGTCTCAGGAGTGCCGTTGTCTCCTGCCAGCTTCTCTACCCTTTCCTTACCCACGATACCCGGGGGAGCACCGTCACTGGTTCCGGTTTTCGGTCTAGCTGTGACGTTATTCTGTCAATGTCTAATCTTTTGAGGTTCCATTCTACTGGGGGAGGGAAGATACTCTTACTTGTTCGTCACGTCAAAGATGATGTACTGGTGATCACTGGCCGAGTAGCCCTCGAACACCCGCCATCTCCTGACTGTAGTCGTCTGCGTTTGTTCTTCGTGTTCACGCGCCACTCGATGGCCCTGGCATTGACGTCGGCCGTGAGAATTACATCGCCGGTGATATCCCTTAACGCGTCCTCGAGAGCTGCCACCTTCCGTTCGAACTCCGCGGCACTACAGTTCGGGCTAAGAAACACGCTGACGTACGTTACGTCAGCCAGCCTCACCCAGGACGAAATCTTCGTCTCCCGTGTTCTGTAATCCGCGACGTGGTACCCCTCCCCCCCCCCCCGGAATCCACAGCGCAGCGGAACGGGAGGTATTAACGTACCAGGTAGGGGGGGAGGCACTGGTTACTATATCTATACATGGATATAGTTCTGAGATTTTAGACAGTTATAAACGTAATAACCAATATAATATACTTATTTTTCAATAGTAACTATTTTTATATTGATTTTAGAAGTTAATATTGAAAAAGTAATAAAGACGTAATTTAGGGTAATTCAAGGAATAAAACGGTTTTACTATTTCGCCTGTAAATTTTCAATAATACGAAATATCGCTGGCGGGTTGTGAGGTATAATTCTACATACCATTTGCTTCCAAAATAGCCAATAAAAAAAAATCGTTTTTTTTTCAGTTTAACAGTGGCTTGTCCCCTTAATGCGTCGTCTAGAGCCGCCACCTTCCGCTCGATCTCCGCAGCGCTGCAATTCGGTGGGAGGTACACGCTGATGTATGTCATGTCAGCCACTCTAGTCCAGCCGTAATCCTCCCTTGACTTGTAATCCGCGACGCAGAAGTCCCATCCTCCCCCCCCCCCCCCC
>UELV01164894.1:0-11653 GCA_900490015.1 Megastigmus stigmatizans
AAAAAATCGGTATCACCATTTGAAATAACAGCTCAAAATACGTCGGATATGATCTTTTTCAAATTTTTTCAAACCTTTTTTTTAGTTGAAAAAAAGCCTTGAAAAAGATGTTGAAAATTCGGGGTCTTGGTCGTTAATGGGTTAAATCGCAAGGTTAAAAATTTTTCTGTTTATTTTTACAGTGCTCGTCGTTCGCTTCAAAATCGATTCAATTTCAAATCAATCACATACGATTTTTTTTTATTTTATTTTTTTATTTATTTATTGTCGCATCTCCCAGGATGGGTATTAGCGACAGTGGTACAAAAGTTACATAGTTACAAGAGCTTGATTACAAGGTATAACGTGAGTACAGAGATTATAATACATATAAATTACACTATAGAATGTTCGTAATTTTTGTTTCTTTCAGGAATTTTATTACATTTTGGCACTGGTGTATATTGTTGAGAAGGTTTCTACGTCACTTGATAACTTGAAATGTTGTCATTCGTTTTGGAATTTCGGACAGTGTAGTAGTATGTGTTCGATATTCAGTCTAGCTTGACATTCTTCGCACTTTGGTGGTTCTTCTTGGTTTAGTAGGTGTTGGTGAATTAGAGGTGTATGTCCAATTCTGAGTCTGGTGATAAGAATTTGGTCTCTTCTTTTGAAGTTGGTGGCTGGGTTGGATTGAAATACATAGTTTTTAATTTTTCGAAGTGAGCAGCCGTTTGATTCGTCTATGTTCTCTAATTAGTATGCATACCCCACCGCTAGCTATTGAACAATCTTGTCTGTTTTTATTATAGCATGAGAAATTTTTTATTTTTGCTTTTTTTGTCGCCTTTTAAATTTGTTTCTTGTAGGCATACAATATCCGAAATTTCTTGTTGAATGAGAGACTGTAAATGTTCAAATTGTTGTCTTAGACTGTTCAAATTCCATTGCATAATTTTAGCCATTTTCTATTTATTATTATTCGGAGTCAGAATTATTTGGTGTTGGATCTGGAATGTGATTCGTGTTTGGTAGTTCGATGTATTTCAATAGTCTCGTGCAGCGATTTTTGATACTAGAGTTGCGAACGTTTGGTTGAACGTCTTCGTCAATAAATTTTTTAAACTTTTCTAGGTCTGTGGTGTATTGTTTGATTACATCGAGGGGTTGCTTGACTCTATAAGTACTTTCTAGGAGACTTTTGAACCGGTCGTAGTTTAGTAGTACATCAGCTGTGTTCAAGTAATTTTTAATACTACGTAGTTTGACGTCCAGATCGTCTTCAAATTCGTCATCCTGTTGTGCATTTTGTATATCGCGGTCGCTTTTATTGCTATCACTAGAAAGAGCTGCATTTATTGTTTTGTTATTCAATATCTCCTCGTCTAATTTACTTATTTTGCGCACTTGTTTGGTTGTAACTTTATTGTTTGCATTGGAATTTTGAGTTGGATATGTCTGAGAATCATTCGAGCTGATTTCGGAGTTTTGTCTTTTCTTCGCGGGTATATTATTATCCGGAGCTTGTGGTGTTGTAGAGTCGTTCCCACTTTGCGCGTCAGCTGAGTTTGTGTACATATGTTCTATGTTTACGTTTTCTGCGTTAGTACAGTTTTTCGCGACATGGCCTTCTAAGTTGCAAGAAAAGCATTTCCTCAGGTTTTATGTAAACTTGTTTGCGCCAACTACCTACGTGTTCATATCCTTCTCTCGTGATAGTGGCTTTTAAAGGAATGACAGGAGAACCTCTGTTTACTAATAGTTTGTCAAGGATACCTTCGAATATGTAGTTTGGAATATTTGGGGAAACGTTTGAGAATATTACTCTCTTGAGTTTGCTTACTAGTGGTCTAATAGGTACTGCGTGTTCTCCTACTGTAATTGTTTGATACTTATCTGTAATACTATCGACTAGTTCCTTTGTTGTGAGGTATATGCAAATGCGGTTTTTGGAGATTCTAGATGCGTACATAATATTTTTAGGCTCGACAATTACTCCTATGGCACACGTGTAGTCCGTGAGTGAGAGTTCCCCTATACAGTCCATTAGAATGGCTTGGTCTCGTTTTGGTGTCTGGTCTTTTTGTGCGATCGACGCATAGCTGGTGTTGGAGGTGTTGATTGTGAACGTTGGTACTTCACTTTGTTGTTGGGTTAGGGTTGTGGGTGTCAGGATTGGATAATTTGCACAATTCCTCGCGTAAAAGCGAGGAATTTATAGGGCTAAGCCCGTACACTCGCGGCACAAACGACAACACTCGCGAGAAGCAATAATAATACACGTCTGAACGGTGCGAATGCTACGTGTGAACTGACATACGATTTATCCTTTCCAAGGATATGTTAATTTTAAGTTCGAAAACGTGTCTTAAAAGCAAATAAATTAAACAATCGTTTAATGGATCTAAATATTTACGAGCTTCAAAATCGTTTTTGAAGGGGACGATGAGCACTTATATTATTATATATATGTAATCTGACCTAGCAAAATATTCCCAAAAAAAATTCACAGCCTTATAATTTATATCTTAAAATATTGACGTGATGTAATGGGCCAATTTCTAGGTCATATTCAGAAAAAGTGATTGACAATATACATGAATATCCCAGTCGGATATCTCAGGCATACTGAGGATACTTTTTTTTTAATTTTGTGGTTGTCCTGTCTCTTATTGATACAGTGGGCGATGAAGGCAACGAGTTAGATTGTCTTAAGCTGTCCGAAAAATATGCGGCTTGTGTCGTTGGACTATGTGCCTTTGGATTGAAAACGAATGGAATGTCATACGAGGATAGCGTAATCCGAAAGATGGCAAGCTTAATGTTCGAGGACTCCTGGATCACTAGATTAAAGAGTCTCGCGATAACACTGCCGCAATATTCTTCCTCATTGCTAGATCCCATTATTATTGATTCCAAAATGAAGGATGCCTTAGTTAATATGTTCAAGCAAACAATCGAATACAGGGGAAAAAATAATGTGCGCAGAAATGACTTTATCGATATTATGATGGATCTTATTAGAGATAAAGAAGAAAAAATCGATGCTGAAGGTAAAAGTGGTTTGGGATATACTGTATGGAGTTCGATTGGTGAATTTTTCGACGGTTCGATTGAAATTTAAAATATAATTTCAAACCTATTCTTTTGACCCGAGAAGATGTGCTTAAGATTAATCTTTACAATAATGATTCGCTGAAAATTATTAATCTAAAGTTCAACTTGCCGCGTAAAAGTATTGTTGTTATTAGTCTTAAGACTTTATTTTTGTATTATAAAGAGGTCATTCCCGTTGAATTGATTAAAAAAAATAAAATTACAATTTGTACAGATATAACAATTGAATTTATGACTGCACAAGCATTCGTCTTCTTCGCTGCTGGTTTTGAAACATGTGCTTCTACCTTGGCCCATGCATTGTATGAATTAGCTCAAAATCCCGATGTTCAAGTAAAACTCCGTGAAGAAATCACAACATTTGATCGAAATCAAGGTGAAATGACTTATGATGTGCTGAGACACATGAAATATTTGGATAAAGTACTTAAAGGTAAGTTTCAAGTCTCAGAATATGATAAGTTTGAACAATAACATGTACGATTAATTATTTAAAACTAAAATAATATTGAGCTATTCTGAATAATACATTATATATAATAAATTACTACATTTCTATGAATGAATTGTATTTATTTTTAATGATTATCTCAGAGACCTTAAGAAAGTATCCTCCACTGGCTGCAATACCAAGAGTATCATTGTCTGACCATACATTTACCGATACTAATATATCAATCAATAAAGGAACGTCAATTCTAATTCCTGTGTATGGATTGCACTACGACTCCAAGATATTTCCTAATCCAGATGTATTCGATCCAGAAAGATTTGACGAAAAAGAAATTAAATCAAGGAATAAAACGACTTATTTACCTTTTGGTGGCGCATCTCGAACTTGCATTGGTAAAGAAATTATTAATATACTTCTTCATTTATATCATTAAGTTTTATTCTAAAAAAATTGGACAAATAGAAAAAATGGTAACTAGTCAGCTTTAAAATTTCAGCTCTGTTCAGAAGCTGACTGAGGAAAAAATTATTAAAATTAGAAAAATTGACTATATATTTTCAACATAGGAAATAATTATTTAAAATCATTGTAAAAAATCAAAGAGTTTTAGAAGCTTTTAAAGAAATTAATTATAAATTGTTTAAATATAAATTGTTATTATTTGTTATCAATAATTATAAATTTATTATTTCTTAATATTGTTAGAATAATATAGATACTCTAATATGCAATCCTCTAAACTGTTTGTTACAAATAAAATGTGCTGGTCACAAAAATTTTAATTTTGAGACAATTATATCTGTGAATAGAACTCCCTTAAGTTTTTGCAATAATTTTAATTGTTTTGACTACGAAAAAATATTCTTCATGTTATTCAAAATTTTAACACAATTATAGTATTATTAATTTTTACAGGCGAACGTTTTGCGCAAATGCAGACAAAATTGGGCCTTGCAATGACCATAGAGCATTTCAAATTCGAAGTTTGTGATAAAACTTGTATTCCCTATGTAAAGAATAAACATGCACTGCTTATTACTCCAGTTGATGGCATACATTTAAAAGTAGAAAAAGTTTGAAAATGGGTGGACAATAAATATAATAAAACAGTTTTTACGCAGCTTACATAAAATATATCAACAATTTGTTTTCTCATTTCATTTAACAATGCTTCAAAATTTATTGTTCAACACTTTCAATACAAGTATAACTGCACAACATAATTTATAATACATTTATCTACAACTCCAGTGCAAAATGAATTAATTTCATTAATTTATGCACTGATATATTGACGTAATTTAAGCTTTTAATACTTCAGTATTTTTATTATAATTATACGTATAAAATGTATAAAACAAGCATAAAAGAAAATTAATTCTCATTAAATTAAACAAAAGTACCATACAAAAATTGATATATTTACAAGATGTGTATTTAAAAATTTTAAATTATAAATGTATTGTGAAAATTAAACAAAATTTGTTAATGTGCTCAAACAAGTACAAATTCAAATGCTTAAAATGTTGCATAGAGCAACTTTTCACAAATAAAATAATCATTTTTTATACATATATTTGTGCAAACAATGTGTTATAGGATTTCTTGCTTGTAAGATCATTATAAAAATATGTTCTAATTTTTGGCATTTCCAGATTATTGTAATTTGTCATACAATAAACATCAATTATTATCAAATAGATTCAATATTTCAATAATTGTCATATCAATGTACATTTCAGTCATAGTGCTAATATTTATAAAATCATACTTTCGTAAGTTCATTAAAATATAAAGTATTAAAAGATTAAAATACTTTCAGCAAACATTGCATTTTGATACTATAATTTGCTCCTAATTATAATTTTGACTATAATTTCAAGTTGATTTTAGTGGTTCTGGTGGCCTATAGCCAGTCCATTGTCTGTAAGTGGCATTCATGGAATCTTCCACAAGAACATCAATTGGGTGAATTATCAAAGGTATTGATGCCAGACCTATTATAGTTGAAATCCATGGACTTCGAAACTTTGGCTTAGCAGATTTGCTTTGTACATAACGTACAACTGCGCATAATCTATTTATTGTCAAACCTGGAATTACAACAGATGCAAATCCCTGCCATAAAAGAGTGTCTGACGTTGAGAGAAGTAATCTCTTGGCTTTATTTGGTGATACATCATCCTAAACAAAATGAAAATATAATTATTTATATAAAATACATATATATAAAAAATTTTGACACATTAAACGTTTACTGTTAAATGTTAAAAGATTTAGTGATTACAAGAAAGCGTACATGGTACACATGCATTCCCTTGTGGATTGTGTCTGCAAGAACATATCCGCATGCAGCAACATAGCTGGAGGTCACAATAGATTTTGAAACGATGCTTCGAAATGCCTCTCCAACCTCATTAGTGTAGCCTATAGAACACATTCATCAAACAAGAATTAGTATCAATAAAACATTTATTTATATCTACGCAATGTAATTTAATCAATAAGTAGCAACACCATTACTCTGTAAGCAGCAAAATAATAAGAATATATTAGACAATTGTAAATTAGCAATTGAGCAATGCAAAAATAAATATTCACAAGACTTCTATGGACAAAATTATCATACATAACCTGTTTATCATTACCCAAATATCTTACATAGGTGTCACGAAAGATATCCACTTCACGTTCTTTGTCGTGCTCAACCATTCCCGATTGATTAAAAACAAGTTCTTTAGAATAAAACCTTCAAATCAATCAATATTTGTTGTTTAATTATCAAAATAAAGAGTACAGTTACGAGTCAAAATAGAACGTCAATAAATGTACAACAATCACATGGATTTCTCTTCGCGCCTATCACGTGATTTTGCGCGAACCATTTAACTATATTGAGCAACTATTTTCGCGCTGTTATTTAAACTTTTTTGATATTTCTAAAAATGCATAATGATCGAAATCTTATACACCTACCTAAAAATATTACACCTATATGTATATATATATATATATATATGAAATAAATTATAAGAATAATATTACAGCATATTTTCCAAAATTTCGCACATTACGCTTATAATTTTATTAAAAAAGAGTTATTATAATTATATTATAGAAAGTATATAGGTATAATTTAAATCTGAAACATGTAATAAATTTAAATAGAGTATTATTGTTCAATGTTTTTTTATTAAACTTTAAATGTATAAGACATTATTTTATAAAATTATTGATTATTTATTTTATAAAAATGTGCTACTTGTACAACTGCTTAATTTTACTTGCTAATTTAAAACTATTTCTCTCAAAAGATTTTATTTCTTGCAAAATAATTTAATAAGAATTATTCTGTGTATAAAATTATTTACATTTATAACAAAACTTTCTAATTTAATGTTCTTCAAGTACATTAAATTTGAGCATTCAATAAAAGTACTTTACAATAAAATAAAATATGACCTTTTCAATATGAATGTCAAGAATGGAGCGATAATTTATATATAATAATTCTGCCAAAGAAATCTGTACTATTTTCGAAGACGATTTTCAATACTTTAGCTTTTATGGTTGAAACTAACTTAAAAAGTTGTGTAGAATTTGTATCTTCTGGATAAATATCTTGAATGCGTTCTAAATTTTTTGAATCTGCACCAGCTTCTAAGTGGGATTTTTGTCCAGCAAAACCTCCTTGAAACTGTATTTCTATAGACGATAAATGAATTTCTTGGGGAAAAGATATTAAAATCCATTGCGGAGTCCCCTATAATTCAAATAAATTTTGAAATATTAGATTGAAACACTTGAGAACAATGAGTACACACAAATATATTTAGGTTATTACAGAATCAGAGTTCCAACACGTTTCACCATCATTGTCGAACATAAACTGTTTTCCATAACTCTTCACATTTTTGTTCAACACAGAGCTCACTCTAAAAATACAGATTCATTAATAAATAATCATTAATTGTTCATAAAAAATTTTTTTGGTTAGGTTGATCAAATTGAAACATGTAATCTTCATATTAGTGCTCTTACCGACATTCAAATTTAGATTCGTTTAATAAAGAAGTCATAATAAACTTTTCCAATAAATATAAATTAAAAATAATGCAAACTTTAAACTTTATATTTTATAAAATAAATAATCAATATAATAGGTTATAGTACTCTAACCAACGTTGGTTACAAAAACATACTTTGTTTACTGAAATATAGGTAACACTAGCAGAAGTTCAGACTATAGTAGCATACTTCCGCGAACTAAGTCAACAAATTTTGAATTATTCATATAACTAAATAGACCAAAAAATTACGCGTGGTTTGCTCATTAATAATCTGTAAATAAAATTTTTTTGCGTATTTTAGTTTTCGAGATAGGTATTTTAATATTGCTATAAAATCTCTGCTTATAGGCTACTAGACATGTAAGTAGACGCACTTATATGTCTACATTTTCACTCCTCTAATTCGATTTCGATTTTCGAGTCTATATATTTCCTCCCGTAGACTCGGCGAATTTTTCATGGCCACATACGATCTGTATAAACCCCGACTTCGTTTAATTTTAAACTAAATAAATATTTGATTACCTAATTTATTTATTTTATTTATTTATTTATTTACCAGATTTCATACAGTTACATTAGAATATTATAACAATATTCGAAATACTTGTATACTATAGAGGTGAATTAGATCACATCTACATAGTTCTGGTACTATCCCATCACCATTACTTAAAATTTAGAAATTTAACAAAAACTGTACATTACTTATATAGTTATATCTAAAAAAAAAACAAAAACATTCATAATAAGCTCTGTGAGTGTGTAACAATTTTATAAAATTTTGGATTCTAGTAACGATATTATTCATTTCGATAATAAAAAACAATTATAATTATGTTAATTTCTTAATCCAATTTTTTAGCTTGTCTCTTATGGATTTTTTATTCAAAGATAGATTTTTTAGATTATTACTCAATTTTTTAAATAACTTAATTGCAACATATTCACTATTTTTTTTACTTATTGTTTTGTTAATTTTTGGCGTGCTATATTTTTTGTCTAGTATTACTGTTCGTCTTCATATATTTATCTTTTAACTTACAATAATGAAACATCAAAGATTCTAGTTTGAAACAATCTCTTAATTGTAGTGGTATGTTATCATATTTTTTACCCTTAGTTATTATTTTAATTAATCTATTCTGTATATTCTCAATTATATTCATGACATTATTATATGCACCACCCCATGCTATTATTCCATATGTAGCTATATTATGGAAAAAAGCGTAATCGACTGTCAGTAAACTTTTATAATCCATCATTTTTAATAATCTTTTTAGAATGAAAATCAAATATCTAGTCCTTTTTGTTATGTGTGTAATCTGTTGGTCCCATTTCATGTTATAGTCTAGTATTATCCCTAAGTATTTCGTATGCACTGCTCTTTTTAGTTCTTCGTTATTAATTTTGATAACCACGTTTTCAGGAACACTATCACTATAGCAACCAAAAGTCATAAATACAGATTTAGATATGTTGAGCGTAAGTTGATTCCCATTGATCCAATTGTAAACTTTTTTTAGGTATTCATTCATTTGTAGTTCAATTTGTTTCCATGTATCTCCCGTACTTAAGATAACTTACTTAAGTATCATCAGCATTCGAAATAACATTGTTTTCAGGTAGCAGTGTCAGAAGATCATTAATGTAGATTCTAAAAAGTATTGGTCCCAATATTGTACCTTGTGGTACACCACATTTTATACTAAGACTTTCACTTCTAATGTTATTTATTCTGACTACTTGTGTTCGATTTGTTAGATAGTCTTGAAGCAGCATGAAAGTTATTCCCCGTATTCCAGTACATTCTAGTTTATCCAATTAAATTTGATTATTGACTATGTCAAATGCTTTGTGTCGCAAAAAGTTAAATAAACAAGTTTTGCAGTATATTCCATGAGGATCAATAAATTCATTTCACCTATTTTTATTTTTGTGAATCACTTCACCTATCTTTTATTGTGAATATAAAAGGAATAATAAATTCATCATCTTATCATATTGTTTGTTATTTATTATATCACATTCTTTTAAAAAACAGAGTAATCTCATACGAATTATATATTCAAAAATCTTAACTAGGTTAGATATTAACGAGATCGGTCTATAATTTGTTGCTAAATGCTTATCACCATTTGTATGTATTGGCACTATTTCTACAGTGTTAAGTGGACTTGGCCAGATCCCTTTTTCTATACATTTATTAAATATATGTTCTAATGGTTTAGTAATATATGAGCTAATTTTTTTTATTATTTTTAATACAAGTAAATATTAACTTTCTCTTATTGCAGACATTCCGTTAGGTCCACAATAGAGCGTTTATAGTCTTTAGTATATACGTGTAGGCGCGCGTAAAAAATACTGAAAAGAAGTGATACAGTGCTGACAAGACAGGCAACTAGAATTCAAAATGAAATTGAAAAGTTAGCAACGTTTTTATAATCTTCAAGGATTTGAAGGATTTTTGATAGCTATATAAACCTATTGGAATAAAATCGTAACTCGTTGAATTAAATCGTTTTTCTCAATGTAAAAGAAAAATTTTCATTTTATTATATAATAAAACCAGATTTTATTCGATGTATGTATAAAAACCGATTTCGCTATAAAAAACTGAATTTATATTTCTGGATGTACTGTTTCAGATTTCGAGTTCATATATTTTGTAAATTTATCACTACATATTTATCACGCTAACTTTTAATGTGTATAGAATACAGATGAAAAGATTTCTATTGCTGCGCAGTACATTCTCTCCGAGAAAAGAAGCAATGAATAACTGGGACTATGATTAAATTTGTTAATCTCATTTAAAGTAATTCAAACTGACAGTAAAAAATAAACTAATTGCCAATTATCATTATTGTATATATTACATAGCCCCTACTAGGTGGCCTTACTATACCCTGGGCATATCTACTTACTATTAAAATAATTCCAAACTAATGTTCATAAGTAGGACTTTTCGTTTCTGCAACGCTGCTAATAGAGTGTAAATGTTCACTTTGGTGTTAGATCGAAGGAACGTTTAGAAAAATTTATTAAACGTTGCTAGCAGGTGTAGGAAGTATATGCTTGCTTACTTACAGCTTATAATGATCTTTATCTGTCAGTCAAAATGATTATTAGAAGCTCGAGAACCAAGTAGAGTACCAACCGACATAATTATTTTTTCAAAAGTCGAAAAATAATTAATTAATTTATAATTTTCCTCGTTAAAAAGGATTCTGTTGAATACTTTGAAAATTTATTTCTGACTTTCCAAGCAAAGTATAAGCCAAGATGTATATTTTATTAGATTATTTGAAATATCTATATCTATACATCACTGACAAACATTTTTAGCACTTTATTACCCGCACGGATTTCAGTTTGGGAATTGAAATTCGAATGTTGAAAATGTTTGTCAGCAATGCTTATGAATATATAAAAATATTATCTCGTATAGAAAACTAACGGACATTTTCAGGGCTTTGTAATAGTGAACACAACTTGAAAGTCCACGTTCTATTCAAAAGATGACTAGAACGTTCACCTTAAAAAATTTACAATAGATTTCAAATAATCTAATAAAATATATTTTAATAGATTTCATATAATCAAAGAAAATAATTAACTAATAATTAGACGTGCATGGTTCGCAAACTGCAATGTTAACCACCTGCACTACTAGTTCGGATATTCCATATTCTATAACTTATACTTATTATATAATAATCATTTTGACTGACAGATAAAGATCATTGTAAGCTGTAAGTAAACAAGCTTAAAAAATAGTTCATCTAGTATCCACCTCTTTTGATAATAGGAAAAAACCTACGGCAGTTTTACTTAATATTAAAGTTTGTAAAACTTTTCGTTTAGTTATAATATCAATTATAACCGAATTATTTTATATTATGTTATTGAGATTGAAAATAATAATTCAACGCTGAAAATATTCATCTACTATCTATTATCCTTCATCTCAATTGGCGATATCAACAAAATGTCAAAACAACACTCCGTATAATCCGTATTCTCC
>UELV01164923.1:0-12284 GCA_900490015.1 Megastigmus stigmatizans
GTCTTACCCCACCCGCCGTACTCTCCAGACATTGCTCCTTCCGACTACCATTTGTTCCGATCGATGGCACATGGCCTAGCTGAGCAGCATTTCCATTCTTATGAAGAAGTCAAAGAATGGATCGATTTGTGGATCGCCTCAAAAGACGCATCGTTTTTTCGAGATGGTATCCGACAATTGCCCGAAAGATGGCAAAAAGTAGTGGCTAGTGACGGACAGTACTTTGAATCATAAACAGCTAATCACTTTTTCAGAATAAAGCTTCAAATTTTCGAAAAAATCGGCGGAAGCAAAGTTGTGCACCTAATAGTTTCAAATTGTACTAGTCGTATGTGAAGAATTGTTCAGAACAGTTTGATACGCGCGATGGGACCTATCAATGAGTGTTGTAGTCTATTGAAAAAAGCAAAGCACAGAATCTGAAAACGTTCATGTGGATATATATGAAAACGAAATAGTAAGCGACCCAGAGGACTTCTCTGACGCTGGTGATGCAATTTTTGATCCGAATTTTGAAGTTGATGATGAACGAAAGAATCTAACGTGTATTAAGAAAACCAACGAAATTTTGAACGATCTCGGTGAACCACCGATAAAGAAACGTCACTCAGATCAACTTACAAAAAAAAAAAAAAAAGAAACAGTCCATCAAGACAGTAATAAATAATTGGATTGATGGAAATATTACAATACTGTTGATTCTAAAGATCTGAATCAAACGTATGTGAATGTTATGAAGGAAGCTCTTTCGAAAGAAGAGACTCAATCCAGAAAATTAAAGTACTGACCACTTTACCTGCTGATTGGAGTACGAAAAAAATTCGCCGATAGTTCAATGTTTCTCGTCGTATGGTGTCTCGAGCTAAGGATTTGGCAACAAATTCTGGTTCTGCTTCGGAACCTCCGAAGAAAAAAGGAAAGAAAAAAGGAAAGAAAAAAGGAAGAAAGATTGTATTTCTGTCGTCAAAGATGGCCAAAAAATTCGAATTCAGAAAAGACTATTATTATTTAACATAAAAGATCTCCATGAACAATATCAAGAAAAATTTCCGGAAGCTCAGATAGTTCTCACAAGATTTCAAAAACTCAAACCACCTGAATGCATCGCAGCAGGTAAAAGTGGTACTCACAACGTTTGTGTTTATAAGATTCATCAGAATATTAGACTCAAGTTATTCGGATTGAATAAAGAATTGAAGAAGCATGAAATTTCTCTCGTTGAAAAATGTGATGATTTGATAAAAGCTTCAGTATGTAAAATTTTAACACCTGCAGGTTTTTTATCGACTTGTCGCGTATACCCAGGTATACAAGTTATCATTGAACGGTTAAAGAAACAACTCAATGATAATAATATTCAAGAAATTCCTTAAATTCAATGGACCAGTACTGTCAGGTATAGAACATTTCAATTTTTCCTAATTCTCATATATGTTTTCCGATTTTTCATGTATCATGGTGAAATTTTTATTTCAGACGAGACATCACAGAACAAGTCGTGAGTAGTAACGAATTTCTCGCATCTTTAGAAAAAGATTGGCCAAACCTTTTGAAGCATGATTTCTTAGCCAAATCACAAGCTGCTTACTTTAATAAAAAGAAAGAATCGGTGTGCAATGGTGAATTCGTTGTTTGTTTAGATTTTGCCGAAAACTATACATGCTACGTACAAAATGCAATACAATCGCACCACTGGGCAAGCAACCAAGTAACTTTGCATCCGTACGTGATATGCTTTCGAAAAGATGAAAAAGTGCAGCACATAAACCATGTTTTGATTTCGGAAAAAGTGACACACGATGCGTATTCGGTTCATTTGTTTAATACAAAGCTATTAGAATATTTGACAAAAAAGTTTGAAGCGGAAAATGTTAAGAAGCTGTTTTATTTTTCCGACGGAGCAGGATCATAATACAAAAATAAGTACAATTTCATGAATCTGATTTGTCACCGTAGTGATTTTGGAGTCGATGCAGAGTGGAACTTCTTCGCAACATCACACGGAAAAGGAACATGCGATGGTGTGGGTGGATGTGTAAAAAGACACGCGTATCAAGCGGGTTTGCAACGTGTCAACGATAAACACATAGCGAACGCGAGAACGTTATACGAATGGGCGAGCAGTTTTTTCAAAAAAAAAAATGTTTCAGCTTATGTTCACAGTCGGAACATGATTCAAATGAAAGTCGATTGACGCAACGTTTTGCAGATGCTAAAACTGTCAAGAATACGCGATAGTTTCACAATTTTAATCCTGTAGATTCAGATAATACAGCTTGCAAGATATATTCCGAAGATGAAAAAGTTACAAGTGCCCGAATAACTAAAAAGACAAAAAAATTAATTCCTCAGATTTTATAGAACTTATACGCTCAGGCGCTCGAGCGTAGAGTAAACTTGCATCGAAGAAAATTGATCCTGAGTTACAGAATGAGTCTGAGAGTCAATTTTTTTTTTTGCGAATTCTTATAGCTGAAGGTCCAAGGAACATTTTGCGCCCAGAATAAAAAAAATCGAAGCATGAGAACATTATTAAAACTTTAATTGTTTATTTAATAGTTATAAATAAATAGGTAAATAAATAAATTTACGAATATTGTTTATTTTATTTGAAAATATAAACATATAAGAATCTCTCATAAAATTTTCATAACATTTCGTTGAAAAGTGTCCGAGTAATTAATTTTTTAATTAAAAGTAATTAAAATATTTAAACATCCGTATAACAATAATAATTGAAATTTTGCAAAATCCTTTGAGGGTATGTTTAGTATTGGTATAGGCATTCATTTGATCTATGTTTCATAAAAATCGATGGCCTAGTGGTTTTTGGGGGTGCTCACTTCACGTGTTTTGTCTCACACGTGAAAACTATTGTCGTACACTCATCAAAAGGATCCACTGCGAATTGCATAAATATCGCTCGAAAAGCTAAACAGGCTCATCGCAGTATTTTGACATCCTGTTTACAGTATTTAATTATCTCATTTTGGAAATCGAACACATATTCGCTATTTACTTGTTCTTTGTACCATTCTAAAAAATGTTCTCGATCTTTGCCAGTCGTAGAGTAATGAGCGAACATATTTATAAGTGGTAGTGATTCGATGTACGATTGATTTTCTGGAGTATTGAATAAACGATGGAAATTACCTATCACGATTTCTAAAAGTCCGTTAGCTTTTGCTAAACTACTTAAAGGCATGTGAAAGTAATTCATGCTGTCGATAAACTTTATATCTAAATATTCCAACAAAATAATTTTTGATCCGTTTAAAATTACCTGCGGTTTTTCGTGGTCACTCAGTTTCTCGACCAAATATTTAAAAATAAATTGGCTGTCGAATCCTTGAAAATTGTGAGCGATATATACCGTCTTCTAAAAATTTCTACGTTTAGCTATAGCTAATTCAATCAATTCTTTTTCCTGGTTGATATTAAACACGTACTCTCTAATACCACAGTGTTCTCATCTGTTGGAAATATTTACATTGTCGAGACACAGAGTGCACACTGGCTGTACTACACATAAATTTGGAACGTGTATTTTTTTCTCCTCGTTGCCAAGTACAGGTACGGATTGCTAATTAAATGATTTTCATAGCATTAATTGCCAAAAAAGTTCAGATTAAAATTTTCACATTTTTTCAAATAATTAGATTTATTACACTGTGGCGGTTGGAGACATTTGTAACATATGTTGGAACATCTGTGACTCTCGACGTTCTTATAACTTTTGTTGCACGGTATGCAATATCCTTTACTTCCAGCTGCACCCACTAAGTTAAGTATCGTTTGATAATGTCTAGTAGTCTCGCAGTATATAATTCGCAGTACGTGCAAAACATTTTTATAAGTATCAATTACATATCTCGTCCCGTTGAAAATAGGTGCATCTCCGCGAGCAAAATTTCTAAAAGAATGCACAACTATAGCTATACTGTTCTGAGCGAAAGACATCTGAAATCGATGAATTTCTTCAACTTCACAGCCACTTGTTGGGACACGGACTATTGCCAAAAACATTTTTTGAAAAAGCATTGCCCGAATTCCGAATCGTGAGCGGAAGAAAAATGCGAAACAGTCAAATAAAAAGACCTCAAAATTTAGCTGCTCGTCGACTGTAACGCTGAGACGTTTTGTACACTGAAAGAAATGTTTTAACCTGTGGGACAGAATAATTAATTATGATTATTTAAAACAATTTATTTCACACAATTATCTACCAATCCTCTGTATCTTCATATCTAGGACGCTTTTACTTATGTTTTCGAAAATACTTTATTGAGAAAGCGCACTAACCGAATTTTTAATAGTGTCAATAATTTAAATCAAATATTCATAAAATTCAGTTAATCAATTTATTAATGTAAAATGGGTTATTTTAGATTTTTTTATTATACGAACTAAACGTTAAATTGAATTTTTCGGTTACGATATCAAAAATGTATTTCTTTTACTTAGCGGACCATAAGAACCACTTTCTCTCTCGGCGCATGTTCGAGAATGTTGTATTTTTGTCCTCTATAGGCAAGAAAATAGTATACGCTACTCAGGAGGAGGGCCAACCCAGACCTCGTGTTTACCACCCCCGCTTTCGTCTTGCGTGTTAAGGGGATGCCATATGGAAAAAAATTTCCTACTGTACCGACAACCCAAATCTGAGCCGCGCGGTACTTGAAACACGTATAATAAAAAATCTAGACACTTCTACCCAAAAAACGGAGAAGACGGAGAATTCTACAGCTTCAAAGAATATTTTGCGACAAAAAAAATTAATATTATTGGCCAAACGAAGCCTACGTTCGAAAACTCAGACTCGAAAAGCGCAAATGTTCGTTGACTCTGTGACTTTTCCTCTACGAAATAAGAGAAGTAAGATATACACGGACAAAAAACGGAGAAGACGGAGATTCCTCATCTTCAGAGAATCTATTCTGATACCAAAAAAAACAATTCTAGGTAAAATAAAGACTACGTTTGGAGACTCAGACTCATAAACGGCGTAATGTAACGTAAAAAGCAGCCGCCATTATCACAACAGAGAAAAGACCCATAGATGGCGCTGAGTGCATTTTCTTTTTCTAACAAGCGTGTAAAGTAATTCATATAATAACCATAAATACGTTAGCCTATATCTTACACCTTATGCAGCATTATGTAAATTATTTTTTCAACAATAATATTATCAGAGGAGATCAACTCTTTTCTGGATTTTGGTCAACTGAACGTTAAGGCAAATTACGAGAGCGGCTTGCTAAATAGCACGTGGGCGCGAGTGGATCTCCTAAGCTCAGTTGATCTAGCCTGTCTACCTTATCGACACTCTAACCAAAGAAGTAAATACTAACTTTATGATCAAATAATAAAAAATGAGGATACTTTTGCCGAAAAAACAGAGAAGACGGAGAATTGTACGGCATCAAAGAATATAATGCGACAAAAAAATGAATATTCTTGGTAAAATGCAGCCTAGATTCGAAAACTCAGACTGGAAGAGAGCAATCGTTCTTTGAGTTTGTAACATGTGCTGTACGACAGTACAGAATTGAGACATGCATAGGTAAAAAATCGAGAATACGGAGATTCCTTAGGCTTCGGAGAATATGTTTTGCGAATCGCAATAAATATTGCAAATGAAACCAAGCCTACGTTTGAAAACTCCGACTCGTGAACCGCGAAAGATTTTGCAAGAAGCAGACACCATACATAGCAGACCTCCTAAGCTAACGCCCAACTAGACTACCTACCTTATCACCACTCTAACCGCAAAGACGTAAATACGAACTTTATGATCGTATAATAAAAAATAAGGATACTTTTGCCGAAAAAACAGAGAAGTCGGAGAATTGTACGGCATCAAAGAATATAATGCGACAAAAAAATGAATATTCTTGGTAAAATGCAGCCTAGATTCGAAAACTCAGACTCGAAGAGAGCAATCGTTCTTTGAGTTTCTAACATGTGCTGTACGACAGTACAGAATTGAGACATGCACAGGTAAAAAATCGAGAATACGGAGATTCCTTAGGCTTCGGAGAATATGTTTTGCGAATCGCAATAAATATTGCAAATAAAACCAAGCCTACGTTTGAAAACTCCGACTCGTGGACCGCGAAAGTTTATGCAACAAGCAGACACCATACATAGCAGACCTCCTAGTCTAACGCCCAACTAGACTACCTACCTTATCAACACTCTAACCGCAAAGACGTAAATACGAACTTTATGATCGTATAATAAAAAATAAGGATACTTTTGCCGAAAAACAGAGAAGACGGAGAATTGTACGGCATCAAAGAATATAATGCGACAAAAAAATGAATATTCTTGGTAAAATGAAGCCTAGATTCGAAAACTCAGACTCGAAGAGAGCAATCGTTCTTTGAGTTTGTAACATGTGCTGTACGGCAGTACAGACTTGAGATATGCACAGGTAAAAAATCGAGAATACGGAGATTCCTTAGGCTTCGGAGAATATGTTTTGTGAATCGCAATAAATATTGCAAATGAAACCAAGCCTACGTTTGAAAACTCCGACTCGTCGACCGCAAAAGATTTTGCAAGAGGCAGACACCATACATAGCAGACCTCCTAGTCTAACGCCCAACTAGACAACCTACCTTATCAACACTCTAACCGCAAAGACGTAAACACAAACTTTATGATCGTACAATAAAAAATAATGATACTTTTGCCGAAAAAACAGAGAAGGCGAAGAATTGTACGGCATCAAAGAATATAATGCGACAAAAAAATGAATAGTCTTGGTACGAGGGGTATTCAAAAAGTAAGTTTCCCTAGTTTGGCGTTTCTCTCAGACGCCACCTTGCGGACTTGAGCTGATCATAGTTTCAGTTTAGGTTCTACCGATAAGAGCGGAATTGGTTTTCGTAGCCAAGAATACTTTTTTCAGCATTACGAGCTCGACAATCATGGAGCTACCAGTGCAATGCGGGTCCGATTGTGAATTACGTGTGGTTATCCGTTTTTTAACTGCAAAAGGGTTAAACGGCAATCAGATTCACAGTGAATTGGTGACTATTTGTGGTAAAGACTGTATGAGTGTGCAGATGGTGAGAAGATGGCGCACAGATTTTCTCGAGGGACGCGCAGAAGTGCACGATGAGCAGCGTGCAGGAAAAGTACAAGTAGTCTGTACGCAATATACAGATGAAGTATACGAAAAAACAAGTAATATTAAATAATTTTTAATATTAATTATAAATTTTTTAATGATCTCATATATATGTACATTAGCTGAATCATGCGATTGACATAAACTTAGAAAGGAGGATGTCCATGAAGTAGCATAGTAACGAAGGATAACGAACAAAATCGATTTTTTTGTTTAGGACATGTCAAAATATAAAACTTAGAAAAAAAAATAACCTGGTGTAGTGTGGATGATTCAAAATTATAAGGGAAGTTTACTGAAATAAGTGGGAAAATGAAGAATTCATGCGACAATTAGTATTGAAAAGTGCAAAAAATGCTTTAAGTTTACATAAATTCTTCACGTTTATAGTAGTTTTATGCGTTCCCTATTGTTGTTTATAGGGAGCATCTGTTGGCATCCTCCTTTTAATTATACTTAGATGTCTGTGACAAATCTATGACTGGAACTGTGTATGTACACCCTCCGATATTAAATTTTGTAAGAAGTAATTTCTAAGATTCAAAACACTTAAAAATGAATAAGAAAAAATATATCTATAGCTACCATATATATAGACATACTACTTGGTTAATTTAAATTATGTTCACACAGAATTAGGTATCGGAGGGCGGACATATCATATGATGTTCTTTATTGTGTTATGCTCAACATCTTTCTATTTTAGTGGGTCAATTATTTTTTTAATAGGATCATTCTGTGGGTGTTCCGCTATCGACAGGTCAAAATGAACCACTGGATAGAGGAGACAATTGTAAGTCATACGTAACTTTACTGCTTTTCGATTAAACGCATAATTTTTGTGTTATTGGCAATTGAAAATTTAGAATATCACCCAATCAGCTCGCGCCTCCGTTACCACACCGACGGGAGGAGAGAAAGCGGGCGGAGCTTCCGCGCCACAGTAGAAGCGCCAGGGAAGGAGAGTGCGCCTAACCTTTCCTGCTCTACTCGTTTAGCTGAAAACGTATCTCGCTCATATAGTTTGACCAATGTCCTTAGCAGCCGAGCGCTAGGACATTGGTCAATGTGCATGTGTTCGTCGTCTGTCTTCTCATACGTGTGACGCGGGCTTGGGTTAGTCGCGTACCCTGTACGAGTATGAATATACTGTCTGAGGCGTCTCAGTGTGCCGATGCGCTATTCGCAAATACAAAATGGCGCGCGAATATCTATTCGTATAAGGATTTGATGTTTTCTTTTTTAATGAATAAAATCTATACTTGGATATAAACATTAAAATAAATTCACTTAACGAATCTGGTTCATTAGCCAAACTCCTTTTTTTATTCAGAAAACCATGTTCAGTCTAAATTATTCATTCTAATTTATTTATTCATAAATAGGAAAAATGAATATTTGCAATAGTTCGCGGTAGAAACGTGCCCAGTTTTTTATCGAGATGTCAAAAATGGCCATTAATACTTCTAATTTACATTTTTACAGTCAAAATGTACAAAAAAAATTCAATTATAAGCATATACTAATTTATAAAAGTACAAAGGCCATCAACTGGGCGATTTATCCTAGTATTTTATTATGAAAACTCTGACTTTCATAATTAAATACATAATTCAAACTAAATTCATCGATCTCTGGCCTTTTTCACGCTAAACACCCGATATTTAAGCTAATAAACGAGTTGTAAATAAACATTACTTACCCGTAAGGAAATGCAGTTTCTGGAGCGATTTTCACTAATTTAAGTGCTCGTAAAAAATCTAGAAGTGTTCATTCTTTCAAACTTTTAATACAGATTTTTTGATGCATTAAGAATAAATTTTAAAAATTGCCATCATTGAATAGCCTCCAAATTTAAATAATGCAAGTCTAAATGCATTTTACCACTACACGAATCGGCCACTGACTTGATTTTTGATATTATAATCGCTCAAGAAAATAAATCTAGAATTATTCATTAATACCACACACATTCCTTGATGCATTAAAAATAGGTTTTAAGAATTATTGTTATTGAACAGCCTCCAAATTTAAATAATGCAAATTTAAATGCATTTTTTTATTCTGTGCATCTACCTCTGGCTTGTTTTTCGAGACCTCAAGAGCTCGTAAAAAAAATCTACGAGGGTTTAATTTTTGAAACACTGTACACACATTTCTTGAAACATAAGTTTCAAAAATTACAGTCAATAAACCGAGTCCAAATTTAAATAATACAAGTTTAAGTGTATTTTACCGCGAAAAGAATCGGCCGCCGACTCGATTTCCGATATTTTAATCGCTCAAGAAAATAAATCTAGAATTCTTCATTACTATACAACACATATTCATTGATGCATTAAAAATAGGTTTTAACAATTAGAGTCACTGAAAAGTCTCCAAATTTAAATAATTCAAGATTAATGAATTTTTTCATGCTGTGAATTGGCCTCTGGCTTCTTTTTCGATACGTCAAGAATTCGAAAAAATCTAGATGAGTTCAGTCTTTGAAACATTGCACACACATTCTTTGAGACATTAAGAATAAGTTAACAATTACAGTAACTGAACAGTCTCTAAATTTAAATAATGCAAGTTTAAATGCATTTTTTTATGCTGTGAATTAGCCTCTGGCTTCTTTTTCGATACCTCAAGAGCTCGTAAAAAAAAATCTACAAGGGTTCAATTTTTGGAACATTGCACACACATTCCTTGATGCATTAAGAATAAATTTATTTTAATTTAATATTATTTTAATGTTTATATCCAAGTACAGATTTTAATTATTAAAAAAGAAAACATCAAATCCTTATACGAATAGATATTCGCACGCCATTTTGTATTTGTGAAAAGCGCATCGACATGCTGAGACGTCTCAGAGACAGTATTCATACTCGTACAGGGTACGCGACCAACACAAGCCCGCGTTACGCATGTGAGAAGAAAGACGACGAACACATGCAATACGTTTTCAGCTAAACGAGTAGAGCAGGGAAGGTTAGGCGCTACCCCCCTCCACCGGCGCTTCTGCCATGACGCGGAAGCTCTGTCCGCTCTAAACGACGCGTCTGCTGTACTTAACCTAAAATAATGCACTAAAGTTACAGTATCACTGTATTAATATATCTATTTTTTTCGTTACATATGTAATAACTTGAGCGTGACTGCGAGCGAGGTGATGGGTCTACTTATAAAAGGAATTAATAGCATAAATATTTGGAGTTTGTGTGCATCGATGATCTTCTTGTTCATTAGTTGCAGTTTTCAACGAGTCAAGGTTAAGTTTTCATATATTTAGTATGTAATATATTCTATTTTCTCGAATCAACATCAATTTTACTCTTATTATCCTTAACATATTTTTTGTTGGCAGTGTTTGTTTTATAGTATATGGAATTGCTTATTTGTGAACTCTCGGTCCTTTTTTTCTCAGCATGCTAATTTAAGGATGTTCTATTTTGAATAGAAATAACGCTAAAAGAATGATATTATTAAAATAATGAATAATATTAAACATGAAATGTTTCAATTTTCGAAAATTCATAACAGACATTTGTCAAAAGAAAAACATATAAATATGCGCTATTCTTTTTTATTAGTTTTACATTTTTTAAATCCTGCTAACGGAACTTTGAAGTTGTTTGAATAATACTACATGTTTGTGCATAGATTCGAGAATGTTGATAATTTTTTTCCACATTTTCATCATCAATTCTTTGAGTAATGGCAATTTTAAACTGGGAATTAGAGCAGCGGCCGCACGCCTTTCTCTCTGTTTCTCTCTTTTTCGCGTTCTGACTAGCGTAGTAGCCATAAAACCTCGTTAAATTAAAGCTTACATTACTAAAATCTCAAAAATAACATGAGTTGCAAATTGTCATTCTTGTTGAGTTATTTAAAATCTTTAAATTTCTAAGGATAATATGAAATGTGACACTAATTTTCTTTTTTTCTACTTTTCTGTAAGATGGTTAACTGAGACTAACTTATTCAGTATGGTAGAGCGACAGATTATGTAAATTACTGCCTGCATGAATATTTAAAGTTTGTGCACCTCCCTGGACTTCTGACTTCACTACCTAAAATTGATGAGCCTCGCTGAAACTGCTTATTCGCTCACTGGCAACTTACATCGTATTGTGGTAAAGTATTGACATGCATTTTACCTAATTTGTTAATATCTGCACAGAATGATAGCAGATGAATAACAGACTGGTAGTATTAATTTTTTCTAATGTACTACATAGTGGATACTTGCAAACGAGTAAGCTTGATTTATTACCCCTCGCAGGGAATCTCAGCATTACTCTTATTATTAGTTGCATAAGCACATACTATTTTCAATGTTAGTATTAATTTAAATATAATACTTAAATTTTGTAACTGTCATGTTCTCGGTACCTACTACTCAGTATATTTAAATTTAAGCTTACGTTATTAGAATATCAATAAGAACATGAAGTGCAAATTATCATTCTTGTCGAGTTAATTCTTTCAATTTGTGACGTATATATATGTGGAATGTGACATTAATTCGATTATTTTTTTCTCTTCTTTATGACGGCTGACTGAAAGTGATTCATGGAGTATTCTTGAATGGCAGTTTATGTTGAATACTATCAGCACAAATATTTCGAGATTCAGCACCTCCCTGGAGCTTTTTATTCGGACTCTAACACTTTTTGTCATGTAGCGTAAAGCTGGCATGTATTTCTAAAGTAGGTGTGCCTCGCTGGAATTATTTATTTGTCACTAGCAACTTTCATTGTATTGTGGTAAAGTATTTCCATTTTTTGTATCTAATATGTTAATATCTGTACAAAGAAATTTCAGATAAATAACATATTGGTAGTATAATTTTTACTAATTTACTATGTAGTGGATACTTGTCAATGAGTAAGCTAGATTTATTACCCCTCGCAGGGAATCTCAGCATTACTCTTATTATTCGTTAAATAAGCACATACTATTTTCAATGTTAGTATTAGTTTAAATATATTACTTAAATTTTTTAACTGTCATGTTTTCGGTGCCTACTACTCAGCATATTTAAATTTAAGCTTCCGTTATTAGAATATCAAAAGAAAAAGATGAAGTGCAAATTATTATTCTTGTAGAGTTAATTCTTTAAAGTTGTAACGTATATATATATATATATATATATATA
>UELV01164951.1:0-12131 GCA_900490015.1 Megastigmus stigmatizans
CACTTAAAGTTTGCCCAGCCTGGAATGTTCGTCTGCATTATATTCTCGTATTAATAATAACTCGACCCGACGATTTATGCAGGTCGAAGAAGCTTCCCTATTTCGATGAATACAGTATTGCGACAAGTGCAGTTTGCTTCAGTCTGCCTCCTCAAACAATCCATTTTTCAAGCATTTATTTACAAAGTAGCAAAACTATGCTTTGCGCAACAAATAGTTGCTGCTGCGAGCGACTCAAACAATTTAACAAGTGAAATCAGTTACCATTATGTTTCCTAATCGTGACGTCGCAAACTTGGCCCGGGGAACGATAAAACTTTCCCTCCGCGCGCTCAAGCGCGCAACTCCGCGACGAAGACTGCGACATTGTGCGTGTATACTTACGGCGGGAGCAGCGGCTCTTTAATTAGAAGCGCTCGATCCATATTTCTCTTCCGTGATTGTTTATCTTATTCCTTATGCTGGCTGCGCAGCTCTCGCACGTATATAACTTTCTCTCGCAACTCGCCCGAAATATCTCGATTTTTCTCTTATCTCTCTCACTCTCTCTTTCTCTCTCTCGCTCTCGTGCGCGAAATAACGGGCTGCGGAGATGGAAGAGAACAAAGGGATGTGTACACGCGTATGTATTTTGTTCTTTCGATTTTTCCGTACATGCGCATCTGTGCGCGTGTCCGTGCATGTGTGTGTGCTGAATGTACGGGTGTCCGCTCGGCGTGCGTGGAAAAGCGAAAAAAGTGGAATACACGGAGGGGAGATCGTACATCTCTATGGGCGGCTTCGTTACGCCGATTTATCGTTTAATAAAAGGAGATACATTGCCCGGGTCAGAGATCATACAGGACCTGCACAACCACCAGAGCCTCGTCCTTCTCCCCCTCTTCTTTTTTATTTTTTTTCATTTCTTGCCTCTCTTTCGTTGGGAACAAAAAAATATTCTGCGTTCCCATCGCTTTTTTGTCCTTGTCGTTAAAAGCGATTTGTTCGCCCGTAATTTGGCGAATTTTACAGATGCTAATGTGCGAGCGTGGTATCGTCAGTTCACGGGAATATTTCGCATTTCTCGAGCACTCGTTATTTATACATCGAGTTTGTTTATCAGAACTCAGAAATACAATCGCCTCGTTTCCTCACACTGCGTTATATTTCCTTTATTTTTACCTCGAAACGGACTTTTTTCCCCTACATCCACGATTATACTCGTGTATGCAGCCTTCCGATAAACTTTCAATTTGATTATTTTCATTATTATTTGTAACAACGTGCTTTTGTATATATTCGCGTGTGCAATATAAAATACATCGACTTTTGTGGCTTCTCATATTCTTGCGCAAAAATTATATTGAAAAACTGTTATTTACTATCGCGTTTCATTACATAAGAGAGGAAAAAAGAAAAAAATCTTTCATTCAGATAAATAAAGATGGAATTTCACATTTACTGGTGTACTGAATATAAGAGAGTTAAACAAATAACAGGTTGAAAAATTTCTTTCGTTTTTTTCCTTTGACCAAGGAGCACCGATCTCGTATTTTTTCCGCGGCCGTTTTCGCAGACTTTTGTATGAATATTCAAATATTCGGTAAATGAAGCGGTATTTGACCAAGTGGCTACGCAAATGGTCAGCGAGCTCTAGAATTTTCTCTTCGCTTATCGGATTCCGATAAGCAAACTACCAGAAAGCGTCATTGCTTAATTGAAGTGAAAGAAGAATTATTGATTTAATCGTAGTTGAATGCTTCACCATTTTACTCACATTGTATGCGTTACGCGACTACTTTTCATTTGCTCATGATCGGATCGTGCAATTACTTAGATTCATCTTTTCTATAAACAAACAAAACTGATGCCAATAAATTGACTCTTAGCCTATACCCAAAAATAATTCATTCCTGCCAACATATTTATATGAAAAATGTTTACGTTTATTGTGTATGGATCTTACACCAAAAGAAAAAAAGATTCCCACGTGGATGGTAAATTATTTTTTCGCTAATTATTGCACTCGTCAATAGTTCGTTACTACCACTTAATCCGGCGCAATCCTTTCGCATTTCTCCTTCTACGCGCGAGCGGCTATACTCTTGCGGGAATCGAACATTCAATTAATTTCTCATCATTCTTTTAAACTTTGTATATTTTATTGGTGCAGTGCGTCAAGCTATCAAAGGCCAAAGCAGCTGCAGAACAACGTGGAAGCTAGTTAAACATCAAAGGATCAATTATATCCTTTCAAAAGAGACTTAACAACGTGGTAATACGTCACACTAATTTTTTTTTCTCTCCTCCGTCCCCTTGCAATACAACGCATTTCGTCGATTCCCGACTCTTTTCTCCATCCTCGTTTCACCTGCATTTTTTCGTTCGCTTTTCAAATTGCACTGTCTTTCCGCGAAGAGCTGCAACACCGCGGATATTTCCTGGTATAAGCCCGAGTTCATTCGTCCTCTCGCAGATCGAGCGTGGCGTCGAAAAAGTTCGCGCCCGCACACCTTCGCCCTACTTTTTCCTTTTATCGATGAAATTTTAAATTATTTGTTCTCTCCCTCTCTGGTGCGCGCGTTTTGCCGAGAAGCTTTATATCAGTCAACGTTGCAGCGAAGGAGACAGCTAAATGATACCTTCAACTTTTGTATTTTCATCGAAGCTTTTTGCTGTAGCAGTGCCAGTCACGCGCATAGAGCGAAAAAAAATTGCACGACCGTATGTTGGTGACAAGCTATTTGCCTCGAGTTGGGCTTTTCTGTTCCAGGAACGATGTTCTGATTATGCTCTTTTTGAGATTCCAAAAAAGTAGTACAATTTGCATTACATACACAGCAGTCTAAAAAAAAATTTTAAATTCAATTATTTGCTTCAAGTTAAGAACGAGTTTGTCGTTCAAGTAAGGAATACAATAAGCACCGAGGAGGATGAAGGGTCTTTAATTAGAGCACCTGCAGAGTAAGAAAAAGCCAAAATTTCCGCTCCGCCCGTTTAGAAGACTCGCATTGCAAATGAAAAGGCGTCTCCCCCAATTTCCACAAAGCAGCGGCTGGATGACGCATTAAAACTCGGAAAAAAAAGCAAGAGAACCAGATAAAAAATACTAAAAAGAGAGGCAAAAAATCGATACTGCCATGCTGCCGAGCGCGCGCTCACATCTCCCCTACCTTCCCCTCGTCCGAATATCAAACGAAAGAGAGCGGAGCACGAAAGGTGGGGGAGAGGGGGGGAAGAGGTGCCAAAAGAAGAAGAAGAAGACGAAGGAAGAGGAGATCCCGAACTAAACTCGAGCTTTTGTGGCCGCCAAGTTGCAAATGAGAGCCGCATGAACGGACGTTAGCGCATGTTTGACTTGTCAAAGAGTCTCTCCCCCTCTTTCCCCGTTCTTATACATTCCGCTCTATCTTCCCTCTCCTCCTCCTCATTCCCTTTTTTTCATACTTTACGTCGCAACGTCTCCCAGCTCCATTGTATCCAATTCGGTGGCATCTTTGTCTCGCTCCGTTTCCTCTCGCTCTCGATAACGCCCGAATTTTCTTGCACGACACGCCGCTGCCGCTACTGTCTCTTGAAGTCCGGCGCAGTCACCGCTGTTACCGTTGTCTCCTCGTCCTTTAACCCTCTCTCTTCCTCTATATCCTCTCTCGCAACGCAGTTTTGTCGTTCGATCCTCCCTTCCCCTCACCCACGACCCTCTCCATGTCGCGTTGACACAGCAACGCGGCGACAGCCGCATACCGAGGCAAGCTTTTCTGGTTATGTTTGCCGCCGCTCTCGCGGTAAAGAAAAAAAATACACACACGCACACGCAGGGCGCGCGCAAACTGCTCCACTGGTGCAAAATGCCGCTTGGGCTACAAGTTTAGATTGAAATTATCGCGACTTCGCTATTACCTGAAGTTTGTCGTCCTCGACCATTAAAAACATGTTTTACATTTTGGCTTCTTCCCGCAGTCCGTCTGCGCGCCTTTTTGAATTTCGTTACAGAGGTTTTACTTTATTCACTACTCTTTTTTACAGCTAGTTTTTACAAGCTTTTTTATGCCTTCATCTTTATTCTTGTTTTACGAGTTTTTAATATTATACATTTTGTTCCATTCGCAGGAATAATATGTTTCCTTTATTTTTTTTTATAAATAATGTTTCCGCAGGGGCGAAGAAAAATTCATTACTTTACGTTACGTCACTTGCTCGCCATTTTTACGAATTCATTTTCGAATAAATACTACCAGCAGCTTCGCCGCTCCATGTATATTCAGTCGGTGCAAATTTTCGATACGTTTTCGAATTATTCCACCGCTGACACTGAATTCGACCCCCCCGCGGCAGCTCGTTCCATGTCAATCTGTCAGAACTAAAACAAAAAGGTATTATTAAAATTTTGCTACATTTGCGACACGTGTTTCCACTTTCTCTCTCTCTCTCTCTCTCTCTCTCCCTCTCTCTCTCCCTCTCTTCCGGTAAGTACCGCGCTGGGCGCTTTTACATCGCGCTCTGACAAAAGGCGTTTTATTTACCTTTTTCTTACTCCGTTGCGAGTAAAAATTTTTTGCAGGCAGTTCGGCCTCCTGCTGGCTTACGTTCGAAGAGGTACCCCCTAACTGCGTTCTTAAATCTACTGAGGGAAGGAAGATTCCTGACCTGAGCAGGTAATGAATTCCAAAAATGCGCACCTTGAACTTGGAAAGATCGCTTTCCAGTTTCAGTGCGCATCAGGGGAGGAGCGAGTTCTTTTGTCACTCCTCTCTTGGGACCCCTGGGTATATGTCTAGAGAAGAGGCACCGTAGATAGTCTGGGAGATGCATGCGCATGATTTTGTACATAAGTACTGCCATGAAATACTGTCTCCTTATATCAGTGCGCAGCCAGCCCAGGGCCCTTCGATGAGGGGTGACATGATCGTCCCTCCTAAGACCCACCACGTAACGAACACATGAGTTCTGTAATACTTGCAGTCGATTTCGTATTTCCTGAGAAATATCCAGCAATACTACCGAAAAGTATTCTAGGTGAGAGAACAGCAATGCCTCAGCAAGCCTCCTCCGCAACACCTCGGTGGTATACTTCCGGAAAAAATGGAGACTATAAAACATGCGATTAAACTTTTTCGTTAGAGCATCTACATGGGGTCTCCATGAGAGCTTAAAATCAAGTAATACACCGAGGCTGCTGACAGAGTCGGAGTAAGGAATACCGATACCATCCCCCAAGTCAATGCGGGTTTGCTCCTCAGACTGAAAGTCTGTAACGAATTTGTTGCATCCAGATAAATTTGCCTTAGTTTTGCCCGCATTGAGTTTGAGAGAGGCATCAGTTGCCCACTCCGACACCGCTCTGGCGACAATCTGGAGCCTCGCTATGCCCTCCTCCAGACCACTGCTGGGAACTTGAATATATATTTGCAGATCATCTGCGTAAAGTAAGTGCTGGATCTCATTCGGATCGATGGCTATAATCTCCTTCATCAGGATCGTAATATAAATGGTCGTCATTTGCTTCTCAAGACTTTGACTGTGTGACGTCCTACGGTCCATTAAAATAATATACAGTAACAAATAAGAAACAGAAAGCAAGGGAAGATTTTCGCTCGAGAATTCTCCGCTGTTTTCTTCGTAAGTTTAGATTTTACGTAGACTTAAATAGCTGGGACTGGAAAACCCAGACATTAAGACAGATTGCGTTTTCCAGACGAACGCAAACAATAGCTTAAATAGAAGAGCAGTTGCGCGATATTACTTAGGCAAACATAATAAAACGATTAATGCTTATGCTGTCCGCTGACCCTTCGGTATCGGTATAAAGTTCTAGACAGAGATTAGAAAAACCCAGAGCGTCTGTTGGGAGCACATTATTACCTATGCTTACCTAATGATGTTGTTTTCGCCAGATCTGTATATAAGGTTTGGAAAACGTAAACTGCTCGAAATAAGAAGAGAGGGAAACGGGGGAGGATCCACAGGTGATGTGCTGCACCTCGGAATCCTGATAGGAGAGAGTACACAGGAACCATGGAGTAAGCAAGTTCGGGAAAGAGCGCGCACAGGGCGGGTCTAAAGGGAAATATTAGTAAACGAATTATAAGTGAAAAACGTGAAATTTGTAAAGAAAAATTATAAGTGAAAAACGTGAATTGCTAAAGGAGTTATAAGCAAAAATAAAACGTGAATTGTATGAGAGAATATAAGCGAAAACAGAACGTGAAATTTTTGAAGAAAAATTGTAAGTGAAAAACGTGAATTGCAAAAGGAATTATAGTCGGAAATAAAACGTGAATTGTAGGAGAGAAATTATAAGTGCTAAATAAAAGTGAATTGTAAGAATATATGTACATCGAAACGAGTGTTGTGAATTATCCTACCACCTATCCACAGAGAACAGGAAAAGCAGAAATAACAGGAGCAGAAACGACAAAGGATTAAAAGGTTATTCAAAGTAAAGTATTGTATTTGAAAATATAGTCCGCGTTATAGTGCATGTTCGCGTGAATAAAATCTTTATTTGGAAGTCTCTCTTGGATAGCAAGATTAGCATAGTCGCCATTCTTGAACGGGGAAACCTGGTCTGCTTGGCGTGTAGGGATTTGGCGTTCTCCAATCTTGAACGGGGAAATCTGGTCTATTTGGTGAATCAGCTTCAGTGATATTAAACGTTAAAAATAGCTAGAGTAGGAGACTTCCTCGCGATTGTTAAACAAAGACAAGAGACAGCAGTCAATTAGGAATGTTCTCCAGCACCGACTATTGGACGAGAGTCCAGGTCAAAAAGGAGATTATTTAAATTAAATCTTTGTGTGCGCCCGTCAGGACGTTACAACTGTGACCTGAGTGAGCTGCTTGAATGCCTTGGTTTTAATCTCAATAAAGCAATTGATGAATTAGCACCCTTAAAAACAGTAGTCCCGAGAAAGGGCAAAGATTCATGGGTTGGTTTTGAGCTTGAGCAGCTCATAAACAAACGTGATACAACGCATATACGGTACAAGAGGACCGAGAATGATACACTTCTTCGTGAGTTCCTATGTCTTCGCCGCGAGGTCGAGAAGCGCTCGGATAGGGATCGTACCTCCTTCCTTCGCGATAAGTTGTTTAACGCATTAGATAATAAGAAGGATATGTGGAAGGAGATGCGAAACCTTGGTTTATTGCCAAAGAGAAAGGAGGAATTGCGTGGTTTTGGTACGGATGAGCTCAACGCTCACTTTGCGGCGATTTGGGTCGCGCCTGATGATAATATTGATGATGCTATGAGCGTAATTCTGGCTGCCTCTGAGGACGGTTTTTCATTTAAGCCTATCAATTTCAACGACGTAGTATTAGCAGTCTCGAATTTCTCCTCCTGAACCAGGGGCGCGGATGACATCCCGCAGAGTGTAATCGTGAAGGCTCTTCTAATGATAGCTGAACATCTTGTGCGTATTTTCAACTCCTCCTTCGTTCAGAGAGTCTTTCCCGATGTCTAGAAGAGAGCACAGCTTGTTGCTCTTAAAAAAACTACTGCACAATCTTCTGCTTCGGATTTTCGTCCAATAGCCTTGCTGTGCTTTCTTTCTAAGATACTGGAGAAGATAGCATACTCCCAAATAACTGAATATCTTTCAGCTAATAGCATTCTCGATTCGCTGCTAGCAGGGTTCTGACAACACCATAGTATACAAACTGCCCTGCTTAAATTGACTGATGACATCAGCATTGGCATTGATAAAAGGATGATAACCTTGCTGATGCTGTTCGACTTCAGCAAGGCATTTGACACCATTTCTCCAACTAGACTTCTAAGAAAACTATGTGATCTGGGCTTTTCAAGGACTACACTGCTGTGGATTACGTCATATCTGCAGGGTCGCACACAGTGTGTTATTACAAAAGCTGGTTATTGTTCTGAATATCTCAAACGAATTGGGTGGTCCATAGGGTTCGGTCCTTGGCCCCTTGCTTTTCACTCTTTATATCAATGACCTACGTGAGACTTTTGACACTAAGATCATCAAGCACATACTTTATGCTGACGACCTTCAGGTTTATCTGCACGTTCCTGTGGATAGACTTCAGGAGGGCCTCGACTACTTATCTGATGTAGCACAATTCGTTTCCCAGTGGACCGCGCGTGTATCTCTACGGCTCAATGCTGGCAAAACACAAGTGATAATGTTTGGTTCAAATAAATATATTAATGAGTTAACTAAAGTGGGTTTGCCGTGTATTGAGCTGGGGGGAAGGGGCGCGTGTGTCCTTCAGAGACACTGTCGTGAGCCCTGGCGTTGTGTTGGACAGTAAATTAACGTGAAAACCGCTTATTAATCAAGTAACTAAAAAAATTAATAGAACTCTCTATAGTTTGCGGTTTATCAGACAGTGTACCACTGAGAACTTACGCAAAAGATTGGTCGAATTATTAGTCCTACCCCATCTCGACTATTGCTCTGTTGTGTGTCTTGATGCATCTAATGAACAGAGAACTAGACTACAGAGACTGAACAATACGGGTGTTAGATTTATCTATGGTACTAGGAGGGATGAGCATATCACCCCCTGTTGTTTCCTATAGGAAACAACTGGGCTGGTTGCGCGTTGATGCTATGAGAGATAATTTCGCCGCCATTCTCTTGTATAAGATCCTCCGATTGAATGAACCAAAATATTTAGCGGATTTTTTTAATATATATATATCAGTCCAGGGGCACTTGCAGGGGTGTTGAAAAGAACTTTCGATTCCGAACGTGCGTACTGAAACGGGTATAAGATCTTTCCAAGTTCAAGGTGCGCACTTTTGGAATTCTCTCCCTAATTGTCTGCGCTACCTTCCATCTTTGCGCAGATTTATGACGGCGGTTTACCAATACCTCCTCGATCTGGATGCTTAGTCGCTCCGCGACCCACTGGGAAACATCCTACTTGCTCGAAAAGTAATGACTTTCGACCGATTTATGTATATATTATCTGTATTGTATTTATTTTATATGTATGATGTGATAGATACCAAAGATTGATTTATGTATATATATATACTTATAATGCTTTAATGTAACGACTGTGATACCTATATCATACCAAATATTTTGATAATCAAATGTATATATTATTTTGCTATTTTATATGAATATTTTGTATTTTTTACTTTATAGTAAAATAAAGAGTTATCTATCTATCTCTCTCCCTTACTCTATATCAACAGAGTCTGTAAATTTTCCTCGTCTGTATGTCTAAAACGTTTCACGGCAGACTGGTGCTCTTGTTGTTTCGGAATTTTTCAAATTTTACATCGATCGCCTTCTGCTTCGCCGGTGAAATGCAAACAGGCACGTTGGGATTGCGCAACACTTTCTTCTACCTCCGTTGAGAATATATTGTTATTAAATTCAGTTTTATAAAACCGGATGAAAAATAAATTATTTATGTAGAACTATTTTTTAGTCTAAAATATACTATAAATTCTTATCGTACTTGCAGTTATTTCGAGTATTACAATTTTTCAGAAAGAATTTATCAATAAATTTTTTTATGGTACAATGAAAATCAACGATAGTTTCTTTTTAAACGTGAGGGCCAATTCTTCAAAGTCATCCTTAATTTTTCTCTGCTACCTGGTAACATTTACAAATTCCAAACCGCAAGCGTTCAAAATCAGCTAGACCTAGAGTATTAGCCTCGATCTTTTTAAACCTCCGGCAGTCCTCAATGATCTCTAAGAATGAAAAGAAGACCGAGGAAACACTGGCCACTCCCATGAAAATGATGAAAACCGCGGTTGCGCACATTCCGCCCGAGCGGGAAATCGAGTGCGCGGAAATCCTCGCGCTCGTAAACGTCCGTAACTTCAGACGCTCGACGGCCGGCACCTGAGTTATATACCCCGGGGCCGTGGCTGCGGCGGCGGCTTCACCGGCACGAGAGAGTCCCGTGTTTACGTGACCGCCCCAATGATTTACGAAGGCCATTTAGGTTATATCTACCCCGCTTCCCCCCTCCCCCCACCCCGTCCAACGTCGGATTATTACCGTGGGCGCAGCCTCAAAGCAAAGCCCCCTTGCGTATTCCACGCCCCGGAGAAAGCTTATCCTCGGCCCTGATCCGCTATATGCATGTATATCCGCGGAGTTGTTGCGCCAGCCGTGACTGAACCCCGACATGTTCGACGACACTTGTTCCGCCGTCTGATGCATCGTTACTCCGCTTTTTAAGGTTTAGCTGCTGGCGACGTATAGTATTTGATCGGGATTAATTCTGCGATAATGGAATAAAACTGCATCGGTGCAGAATCTCGGATTGGTATGATAAAGCGTCTGAGTTGTTATTATAGGATAATGGATTTTGTAGGTTCCAGTTAATTGTAAATATTGGTTTGCCGCTGTATATGCGAGATGGTATATACTGGTTGGAAAACGTGTATATAGCAGAATGAAAATTGCCATTGTAGCTTGGATATTGACATAATTAATCGGCTGTTTTAGCATTAAATAATGCTGCATCGGGGCTGTTTCGTGGAATTTCGTATTTACAAGTATTTATTTACAAATAATGCTTAAAAATGGTCCAATAATAATAATAAAAAGAATAATTTAAAAAGTATATTTTTGCTTTTAATCATATTAACGACGTCACTAAAATTCGTAGTCAGACGAGTCGAGCGGTAAGTCTGGACGAAGATGTAATGCCACACGTTACTCAGTTGACAAAGCATTAGTTATATAGTTATTTAAAATTAATAACTTTCGTCGAAATTTCAGCTCCGCCGGTCCTTAACTTCATTCTCCTTGGAAGCTGGTGTGCGGTACACGTGTGTGTGTCTGCCCCCCCCTCCCACTCTCTCTCACTCGCGCCTTTGCTTTTGACTGTGCTTTAGTTTAATTACTCAATTTTGATTCAATTTTGCGCTATTTGATATTTTGGCCCTTCTCTCTCTCTCTCTCTCTCTCTCTCTCTCTCTCTCTCTCTCTCTCTCTCTCTCTCTCTCTCTCTCTCTCTCTCTTGCTTCTTGATGACATGAATGTGGGATAGAGCAGTGGTGCACAGCGTCGGGCATAATTAACGCGTGGGTGGCCCGAGGCGATGTGTATAATACGTGTGTGTGTATGTGCGCGTGTGCGCACGTGAAAATTGCGCGAAAATTGCGCGAAAATTGCGCGAAAATTGTACGTACGCGCGCGCTCGCGCAGTAGCGCAGTACGCCAACGTACTGTAAATTACGAGAGTCTCGAGAATGATTGCGTTTTATTGTATTCAAAGGGCCATTCGAGTGTGCCGATGGTGTACAGTTGCCGCCTGCACCGCCGCCGGGATTTCATCAATTTCTACGAGGCTTTATAAAGTAGAGCGCGCACAAGCACTAGTGTTTTCTCCCATTATCACCGTTTGATTGTTTGCGTGTTATGATGCTTTACTTCCTGTGCCAGAAATTCATTTCTGCTATGCAGCAAGTTTTACTGCGCTAAAAGTCTCGTTGTGAGTCCATTTTGTAATACGAGAGTTCATATACTTGATAAAGTTTACTGCACCATCGAGATTTTAGTTGGAACGTTTTCATCAGTCCAATTAATAACACTTTTATTGCTTTATAAGGTTGTCCTCGTAACATCACATAATACATATTCATTTCTATGACTGTGCACATCCTCATTTTTTTTAGCACAAAAATGAAAGAAATTAATACGATAATTAATCCGACATAATGAGTTGGCGGTGTGCGATGCATGCACACCTCGCGACCACGTGCAGAATAAAGAATAAAAAGAGTCAGCGGTTCCCTTGGCGAGTCGAGCCGAACGACAAGGAGGAGAAAGCATGCGCCGCTCTCTAATGTTTTTTTTCTGCAGAGGCGCAGGACGACGAAGATGAAAGAAGAAGAAAAAGAAAGAGAAGAATAGGAGGAGGTGGTCGAGTGAGAGAGAGAGAGAGAGAGAGAGAGAGAGAGAGAGAGAGAGAGAGAGAGAGAGAGCAAAAGCTGTGCGAGCGCGTGTAAAGGGCTTCTTTATGTAACGAGTACTATTTCATTTGTGAGTCTCGTATCGTCTTTTTCTCGATATTTGCAAGAAAAATGGGCCCTCTCTCTCTCCCTCCTCGGCTGGATAAATAAAGAGACTCGGTGCGGCTTCTACTTTAGCTCGTGTCTTTCTATGTAGCTCATCTTTTGCCTTTGAACAGAAAGGGAG
>UELV01164953.1:0-32336 GCA_900490015.1 Megastigmus stigmatizans
AGAGAGAGAGAGAGAGAGAGAGAGATGCGTTCTCGCCACGCTCTGCACCTTTTAAAGCTTGCCAACTGCTGCATGATTTTCCGGTGCTCGTTTGCTGGGCCTCGAAGACTTTTTCCCTTTAGCATACTCTGCGCCCCGTTTGACTGGCGAGTATGATTTTTTTGAGATCGTTTTTTTAGGATTCGGCTCATTGGTTCTAGCAATCATTGTTTGAAAGATCACAATTATGACGATTTGGATAATATGTATTCATAAGTTATGTGTATATTATATATATTTACTTTCGTATAGATAATTAAAAGAAAGCAAAATTTTAAAATAAAACTAATTTAATAATAAATTCACTGTTTATATTATGTACTACACTTCCAATAAGAATAATCAATTGCTTTACACGAAATGGAAACACAAATTAGCAGTTAACACAATTGACAATGGCGTCACTGTAAGCGAAGTGTCAATATTTCAGGATTCAGCCATGCGTCGCAGAAGTGATACTCGAAGCGTTGCGATATACGGCCTGTTCTCTGACGCATTCAATGTCCCGCATATCTGCCTCGGCACTTTTTTGCACGCCGATGAAAACGAAAGGACGTTTTGTCTGAATACACTGTTGTATTTTTTTAAATACTACTTTGAACACTTTCAACTGTATAAGAAATACCCAGAGATTCAACGAGTCTGCAGTATACTGCATGATAAAACTAGAAAGTCCATTTTGAATTCGGCTTTTTTTCTTTGTATTTAGAATATCCTTGAATTAAATTCTTCTAAAACATTCAATTTGCATATAATAACACGGTGAAACACATGCGTAAGCCATTAAAATCGTTCAACTTTTACTTTTTCTCTTAATCGGCACTCTATCGCAATTAGATTAGGGCTCAATTCGAAAATAAAATAACGCGATGAATCGACAAAAAGGTATGTACCGCAAATTTTTAATTTCATACAACCGTGCATTATTTTTTGTAAACCTACATAAAAAAAATAGGAAAGCTGCAATTAGCAATAAATACGAAGAATAAATACTATAATAGAAGGCATTAGTCAATCAATACCCCCCGAGCATTTAAAGAGGGAATTAGTGCGAAGGAGAAAAAAGAATATGCGATAAAGGGAAAATCAAAACTCTCCCTATGCAAATATTATTCCACGCCACAATCAAGCTCCAAAAGCCCCTACTCTCAATAATGAAGTTGGCAAAAGTTCGAGCTGTATACCTCTCATGCGCTCTCGGCACATAGGCATCGCCATTGTTATGAGCGGCTGGAAAGCCTGTGGCAGGAGGAACCGATTTGCCAAGTAGCCATGACAAATGACGACAAAAGACTGCCTCCGTTTGACGCGCGTACGATCAAGAAGGGACGACCAAGAAGAGAGAGTGAGAGAGAGAGAGAGAGAGAGAGAGAGAGAGAGAGAGAGAGAGATCAAGCCCAGCGCACCAGCATGTTGTGTGTCGGCGACAGCAGGACAATTGAAAAATAGAGAGTGAGAAAAATGCTCCGAACGGCGCGCGCGCGCCAGTCAGTATTCGCAGCCTTCGGAAGGCGATTATTTTACCCCCTAAGAGAGAGAGAGAGAGAGAGAGAGAGAGAGAGAGAGAGAGAGAGGGAAGGATGCCGAGGCTTTTTTCTTCCTTTCTGTCCGTAGCTTCATTTTGGGTGATTACATGTTTGCCTACCACAGGACTTTAGGAAGACTATAGACTGTGTAGCAGCAGCAGCATCAGTCCCGGACGTCGTCGCAGTCGTTTCCTCCTTTGTGCGGCGATTATCGCGCAGATCACCGTGAAATGCACCGTGAAAATGCGTATTGTTGCCGACACGCAGGTAAGAGTTTTCTCTTGCCTTGCCTGCAGCGGACTTTTGGACATTTCTCGAGCACGCTTTTTTTCTCTCTCTCTCTCTTTCTCTCTCTTTCTCTTTTAAACATCTTTCCGAAAGTTTGGCCCATCGGCTATATCTCGGTGTGTTGCGAGGTTTGTTTGGGTATTACTCTACGGATAGCTTAATGATATTATTACTGCAATTTGAAGTGAAGAAGTATTCCGTGGTAAAAAAGGCAGTTTAATTTTGTTACATGGCTTAACCATTTGATTGCACCCGAGTTTTCCGCTTGAAAAATAAACATAGCATACTTTGTGTGATTTGTGTGGAAATTGGTGGATTTAAATAAAAAGAAAATACTTTGGTATTTTCACTTGCGAATTTAGTAAAGATACAGAAAGAAAATAAGGTTTATGATTGGAAGAATAACATTGTACGTAGGATTTAATAACAACTTTATTATTATTATTTTAGTCGAAGTTCGAAAATTGTATTTACAAGGTACGAGAGCATATATATATATATATATATATGTATATATAATAATAATCTCTAATATGGTCAGCAAGTAAAAGTTAGCTTTAGTAAATCGTTCGCTTAAATCGAAATATCCTCATCTACACAACTCTTTTTTCATCTTCTCCTGCGCACACTCATGTCATAGAATACTTTGACTAACAGTGTTAATATTGGTTCATGCTCTAATCTCTATAATCTTATATGTTTCGCTCTATTTATAACTATACAACATCCGTCGTCCTCTGTTTGATTCGCATTTAACTTTATATACCATGTTTATATGAAGTTTTTTATTGCAAGTGGCGCACTATGTGCGCTTACATCTTACTCGTTATCTATATACATTTGTGTATGTATATAATATGTAACTGTGATTGTCTTACAAAATATATAAGTATCTAGTTATGAATTTAAGAAACAAAGACTCTTGACACACTGCGATGAGCTTGTATCGCTGCTGCCTGATATAACACTGGCTACTTCAGCCGGCGACAACCCCTTACGTCCCGTACCTCCTGAATAGAAACATCTAAAGGCTGCTTTGAATTTATCCTCAAAGTATACGTTTAATAATCATTCAGTGCGTTACAACGCGAAAACTATTTACCGTCAACCTACATGAGATCATTTGGCATCCGTAAAACAATGATATAGTGCAATAACTTATTAAACAGGCAATTTTCCGAGGTGCAAGATTTCATTTAACAACAATTACTTTGGAAACTTAAAATACTAAACTAGTGTAATCATAAATAAATCTTGATATGAATCGATGTTGGCCAGTCGCTCCTTAAAAACTAATAAACGATATCACTAATTCTCTTACTATATACAAGTTTAAAATCTTTTGACCTATATGTAACCTTTTTTAAAAAATCATGCGATCACATGTTGAACTACACGGGAAAAAATGTTTCGCTTGGAACTTATAATTTTGGTACTACGGAAGTCGAGATAGTTCAGCAGACTGGTTTCATTGTGCCTCGAGTTTGGAACAATAGGATTTCGCAAGTCGCAAGACGTACGCGTCGCATGTAGCCTGCCGAGCAGTGCTGAGCTTGAAAGTTCCCATGTTCCAACTCGACGCAACAGAAGTTCAATTCGCAATTGAACTCTACCGATTTAAAAACTTACAAGCCCAAAAATAGGAGCAACAAAGTACCAGTCGTGGAACACAATGCACTGGGAAAAAAGATGTCTTGGATTAAATGAATAGTTCATTATATTGGCTAATATATGATTTACTCACTACAAATAACATATTCAATAACAGTTAATGAACATTTAATTCGCCATATTCAAATGCATGTTCATTAACATTAAATGAATGTCATTTAATATAAGACATCCGTTTTTTCTCAGTGTGGTTACTAGGTATATAGATAGTCCCAAGTGTATAAATTTCTTCCAATGTATGAAAAAATACAACATATTACTAACATCATTTTTATCATGCCTTGGAATACACGTCGCAAATTATTTTCTCTATAGGCGTCTCTCCTATGGTTTTTCTGAAAAAGAATGCCTCAATGGCATGCGCTGATACTGTCCTGAGCATCGGCAACATGAGGATCAGCTTGCTGAACCTGACCGCACCAAACGAACTGATCGCTGCCATTCTCGCACCCAAAGCAGTTTGGGCACCATCTCTGAGTCTCACGACCGTCGTAGCATCCTTCAATCTACTGCCACTGGTGCCCGGAGATACCGAACCGCTACTACTACGACTACTCGGCACCGATTCACAATCTAGTCCAGCTTTGTACAATACAACTGCTCTAACGCAGGAGAATTCGTGAACATCGAGATTTAAGGCGTTGAAGGCGACAACCGTTTCCCGAAATCGGCTTCCTTCCAGCGCCAATCCGAGATTCTGTGGTCCTAGAGGCACAAGTGGCGTCGGGTCCAGATGAGGTATACACTGAGCTGCACCCAACAAGAAGAGTTCGCGCCACGAAGCTTCGAGGATGGTGAGTTGATCTTCCATGCAGAGGCCTGAGTTGGCGTTGAGATCTCGCGCCCAGGAGACGTTGAGGAAGAGTAAGCGAGCTGCTTGCTCGCACATGGACTCACCCACGGAGAGCGGACATCGCGTGGGTATCGATGCGATTGGTGATGGACTAGTCCCTATCTAAATAAAACAGATTGCTCTAATTAGATTGTTGTAGATTTCAGTTCGTCTTCACTTTTTTTTAAAGAACGATCTTTGCTTAGATAATAATGATCGTTCGAGAGATAAAATACCTTAGTCATGCCGAGATTACTGTAGACGGAATGCTGCAGCGCATGATGAGCAGTTGGGGTCGCGACGGTCACACGTGGTTCTGGTGTTGGCTTTGGCAGAACAAGATCGAGCGCGGCACTGGGAGGCGGTACCATAGCTGTCATGATTTCAGGCTCCTTACCGCCATAGTAGAGAGCCATCTGCCTACGCAGGGTTGAGTTGCGCGGTCCACGCTCATGTTGAACAGCTAAAATATAAGTGATGTAGGTGTTAAGTATTTATCGTTTTCAAATCCGTAGAAAAATTTTGATATATTTTTTTTATGAATACCAACCATCTCTGTTCATGCCGGCTTGAATGCATTTGGCCAGTCTGCAGGCGCGGCACTGATTTCTATGAGTTTTGTCGACCATGCAGCCACCCTCCGACTTGGCTTTGCAGGCGTATTGTCGATTGCGACGAATCGAGCGCTTGAAAAAACCAGCGCAACCATCGCACGCGTAGATTCCATAGTGTTTGCCGGACGAGTGGTCCCGACAAACTTTGCATGGTACGTCCAGCAGTATACGGCCTGAAAAGAAAAGGAAGTTCCATTAATATAAATTAAAATTAATTTAAGATCGATTTCAACTAACTTAGTAGATTTTGAGTGCCGCATCACGTCGGTGGCCCATTGTATAAATATAACATTCGAGCAGGTTCAAGTTCGCCAGCAAGACTAACAAAAAGGCAGTGCGCGCAGAGACGAAACACGTCTCATTCACGTCAAATTAAAGCTCGCCCCGTGCATTATAATATAAGAAAAAGGTCCGCGCACACACACGTACACGTCGGGGTCTGAGAAACACCGTCATCATCGCCAGCTAAACGGCTCTCGCTCGCTCGCGTATGCAATATAATAAAAGAAAGAAGCTGGGAATCGATTGGTAGATTGCGATACGATGAAGTGTCGTATTTCTACCGCTGCTCACTTATGGCCTCGACGCTCATATACACTATATATGAATGAACCGTACTATAGCGGCAGCAGCAGCAGCAGCAGCCACATCCGGCCCATTCAACGATCTATTCTTCTACGGACTCGCCCTCGGGGGGCTTTTTCATCCGCGTCGCATAGGCATTATACGTAGGCGTGGGCGGAGACTGCTCGACTCTCGAGGATCTTTCTTTCGTCCTCTACTCTCTCGCTCCTTCTCGTAAGACTTTCGCGACAAATCGATGCCCATTCATGGGCTTTCTCGGCTATGCACTCTCTGTCATTCAGCAAAAAGTGCGTGTTTTCCCTGGCTAAACGGGTTCCCACTCAAAATACAGTCATTCTTGGAGCGCGAGATTAACGCCAGCGCGCGAGTCCAGTTGCTCTGAATGAATGAACTCGCTCCCTTTCATTCATGCCTCTCTCACTCATACTCTCTCTCTCTTTTCTGCGAGTAGCCTTGTATGGGACTTTTCGATTTCATTGAGTCGGACGCGGCCGAGTTTAAGCATGACGTTTAAGGAAGTATTTGACGTTTTTTCAAAACTTCCTGCGCTAAAGACCGAATAAGAGACAGAGAGAGATGGAAAGCTGGAGGCGGTTGGTAAGACTGGGTTAATATGGCTTTTTTCGACTGCTATATAAAGGATCCGCTTGAATGGGGGTGGCTGTGAAAATTTTCGTCATGTGACGAGGCTTAACGCGTGCGAGAAATTCATTTGCGTCGGCTGTTATTGTTTGGATGCCCGAGTTTCTTTGTGCATATAAGGTAAATATACTTTTCATCGATATACCAGTTATATTGTAATTATAGAGGGGAAAAAAAATATTTTTTTTTTCCAGAATAATGTCAAAGAAGCATCGAGAACGACGAAAATTTTAAATCGTGCTAACTTGTACACGAATACTCTACGAATTACATAAATATACAGAAAGAAAAGAACTTTTTCTCGAGTGGCGCAGGCGAAAACCGCAAAAATCAGTCATAAGTTATCCATAAAGCTCGCTTTCTCCCCACCGATGCGACGGAGCAACGGAAATGCACCTCGAAGAATATAACGCCGAAGCGCAGCCAATGCGCTGCACTGCCCCAATGAATGATGAATCGCCAAAGTTTCGCCTGGTGGGATACACCCTCGATTCGCGAGTAACGCACAAGCCTGTATTTATGCAGACCTTTTTTTTCTGCGCGGCACTGGGCCTACATCGTGAGCTCGCGCTTCGGTGCAATCAGTAAACGAGAGAGAAAAAAATAGCTGCTAGAGAAGCGAAAACGAGGGGCACATACGAGAGTGATAGAGAAAATGGAGAAGAACTATAATCATATAGATACGCTTCGCCTATCGTCGCTGCATTATTCAATTAGTCCCGGGGGGAAAATTATACCGCAAAAATTCATCTCTATTTAACAGTAGTCTTATGAGCGAAATACATAGACATATACTCTCGTGTATTTTCATGGCTCGTAACGCACACATTTTACTGCTCAACGGAATTCTTTTTGAAGTTGTATCCGCGGAAGTGGGATCAACAACTTCCTGGGCAGACGAGATGCTGCGTAAAAATCTTCCAACCGATTCCAGCCGCGCGCCAGCCATGAGAAAGGAGACGCGGATAATAAGAATTCTCGGAAATAAATGGTGGAGAGAGCAAGAGAGAGAGAGAGAGAGAGAGAGAGAGAGAGAGAAGGGAAGGAAGGAGCGAAAGAAAAGAAAGAAGGGACGGGAAACTACGATGGAGAGGTATAGTCCTCGAGTATTACGCTTGCGTAGCTTTCGCATATATGTATACACACAGGCAATAGCGATGATGCTTGCGAAAGCGCGTTCGTGTGTAGCGCTAAAAGGAAATTATACATTGACCGTTGCGAGTGGGCGTCGCGGGGCTCGAGGAAAAAAAACGTAATGAAGAGAGAGAGAGAGAGAGAGAGAGAGAGAGAGAGAGAAGAGAGCGCTATACACATGCTCCTGTGTGTACGTGTGTGTGTGTATATAATATATACGAACGCGTGAGTTTGAATTTTTCATAAGCGATATATTGCGGAGCGTCGAGGGAGAGCTGGCGTTGCTATACCGTTGCTGCTGCTGCTGCCGGTATTCCTCTTGTAAATTCATGAGCTTTTTTACAATAGCCTCCCGCCGTTCTTCTTATTATCTTTGCCGATATATCCAACTTTCTCTACTAACTTCTAACATCGGGGACTTTGACGAGCGCTAGTGCGTATATATAAATAATATCGTCACCATCACCGGCGATTACGTGCTAATCTTATTATTGGAAGAAGATGCGTGCAGCGAATGAATTCGCGGTATCGCGTGGATACTAGAAATAAGTTGGTATGTATATAGCGTAGCATCGATCGAACGCTTTCTCTTCCGCAATAAGTGTGATTTCAATTATTCTATCCCTCGTTCGCATCGTTAAACTTCGGAGTGCATCTGTACTTTGTCTACCACTGCAGCGAGACACTTATATTCGCGAAGATACGTTGGAGCATAGCTGCGTTGCCGTTGCAAAACATTGTCGCGTATAACAAGTCAATTAAGCTATATTTTACAGAATAAAGCATTAAATTGCGCAGCGCTAAAGTAGCTATCAAAGTTAAATCGCCCGGAGTACGGCGGATAAGCGATCGACTCGGGTCTAAGAGGCGGCTCACGGTAGAAGCGACATACGGCCGGGGTATGAAGCCGCTAAAAGTTATCCCGCGCGCGCTCGAGCTCGTCTGCGGTTTTGCTGTTTAAGACGCGCGTTTCGGCTGCATGCACGCACGTTCCTGCCCCCCCCTCTCCCTCTCTCTCGTAACTTTATCATTGGGACCGCGCGCGCACGTTACCCACCCCCCGGCATCACGTCAAAAGGGCGCAACAAACACCGGATGTGATTCACTTGCGCGGACGAGCCTCGCAGGGTGTGGATCGTCAGCTCACTCTCTCTCTAGTTTATTTTTTTCCTTCCTTTCTGTTTTTTTTTTGAAAAAGGAACCTCCTATTTTCGAGGGGTTCGAACGCACATCTACAATAATACAATATCGCGCGAGTCGTGCATGTAATGAAGGTAACGTCTGCCTTTTATATGAATGTGTATAAATGTAGGGTTGGCTTTTAACGTGACAGGTTGGACTTTTTGCTCTCTTATATCGTATTTATAGATATATGTGTGTGTGTATACGCGCGCAACATTTATATACAGGCGTATTATAGACACCGGCTATTTGTATTGATTTTCGTTCGCGTATCACGCGCGCGCGGGTGAGGCTTTGCTGCGGATATATGGTACATAGGGATGGCCCGATATATACTATATACTGTAACGTAGCCCATATGCACGCGGAGACTTTATAATTGTACTTCTGGGGACTCGGGATGAGTATACACATCCGCAGTCCGACATTAATATTTTCTTTCGCTGTCTTCTTCTTTCTCCTGCTCGCTGCTGCCTTCCTTCTTTTTTTTTTCACATTCGGTTGCATAATAAATTGCGACGTCAGTCGAGTGAGTCTGCCGTGTCTATATCAAGTGGCGCTTTCCCTTTATTTATGAGTTCGTCGAAGCGCTGATAGGGTCAGAGAGAATTTCTTTTTCCGAACTCTGCACCAATGAATATACTTGTTTAGATATAAACATACACTCGGTAATGGATTGATTTTTTGTAGAATTGTCGCAAATGTAAATAGCAAATTACTTATTAACGAAATTGAGAGTTAAAAGAAAAAAAAAAGAATATTATTAATATTTGAAACACACCACGTGGATTAATTGACGATTGTCAATTATTCTGACCCCCTCTTCCGCGTAAAACAATAAAGAAATCTGCCGTTAAAAGTAACAAAGCGGATCGAATACAACCTGTTCAAAATTCTCACGGCGCATCGCGATCAGTCCCGCGACACCCACTCAACCGAACCCCCTAAATAACCGAATCACCTCGCGCTGCATACATGCCGACACGCAACTATATAAACGAGCCAATAATGGGCTCCACACGCAAACTGTCACGTGGATTATATCTGCTGGTCGATCGGTTCTCTCTCACTCTCTCTCTCGAAAAAAAAATCTACCCCCCGCGAACACGGAAGGGTCACTCAACCATGGGAATTTCGCGACATGTGTGCGCACGCACGTCCGCCGAGGACGGAAAAGCGTTAGGTGCACGCTGCACGCACACGCACACAAAGGGATGCTCTTCATAAGTATATATATATATATATACGGAGTGAGTCAGACAGACGTCATCTGCCGTACGTTATAGCCGCGTACAGTCCATCCCCTCCGGTTTTCCATCCTCTATCTCTCTCCTTTTCTCTCCCGCAGTTCTTTAAAAAATGTAGAGCCGCGCACGGTGCTGTTGTTTTAACTGATAGACCTTTGGGCCTCAGCTCCGAATGGGTGCTCCCGTTCCTTTGCGTCCTCTTCCTCGATTCGCGCCGGCGAATTAATGAAAAATAGCCGGCGGCGACGCGAGCGGAGAGTCAAAGCCAGCTTGCCGGGACGATTTTCTGTTTTCCAAGCTCGAAAGAAATCCGCCGTGCATGCACGACGCGACTGCTGCTGCTGCTTCTTGCTTCTCCCTCGTTTTCTTTTCCCTGTGTCTCTCTTTTTCTTTTTTTTTTACCGCGCAGACCCGATCCTCGCTTATTGAAGATAAATCAGATTGTATTTTTAAACGTACTTTCCACGACCAAGAGATATTGTATTTCTCCTGATGAAAATTAACTTTCCATAATAATAAAATGCTGAAACGCGAACGCACGAGTCAAGTGGTATTTGAACAAGCAAATATAAACATTTATTTCTTATGATGAATTATCGATGAAAATGCATCGAAATATTAATCAGTTGGCAACCGAAACAAAAAGTAGTAAAAAACGGCCGATTTATTCGTCGCGCGTTGATCAACGAAGCATGCAATAAGCGCGGCGGCCTGCAGCCGGGATTTGCCGACAAATGACGCAGACGCAACAACCTGCCGGTCGCGGGCGCGCGCATTCCTCGTTATATGTATACATCGCTGCAAACTATGTAACCATCTGGCGGTGCTTTCTCATGCTCGAACGCGCGTCAGCAGCGGCTATACGGGGGTGGATCTAATAGTAATTGAGTCTCGCGTATATGACCGATCGGCTTGTTTCTCTCGTTTAAATGCCAAATGTTCGCTCGCGACTTAAATGTTCTTTTTTTCACACGAGATGAGCGCGAATACGAAGCTAATCTAATGCTACATAAACATGGGAATTTTTTCAAATCGATACGTAGGGGTTGACGCAGTTACTGCATTTGAGTTTAATTTAAATTTCCGAGATCGAGTGCCATCTGTAATGAAGTATTTTGCAGGTACCTGAATGCTCTATTAGTGGTGGGATTGAATTCTAATAATTGTACCACGCTTATATGGCCATTACTTCAATTTTGTAAAAGATAATTATTTCTTTTAACCCATTAACGACCAAGACCCCGAATTTTCAACATCTTTTTCAGGCTTTTTTTCAACTAAAACAAAGGTTTGAAAAAATTTGAAAAAGATCATATCCGACGTATTTTGAGCTGTTCTTTCGAATGGTGATACCGATTTTTTGTTAAAATAATCCTGCAAAAAAATATGGCGTGTTTTTTACGAAAAAAAGTTAAAAAAGTTAGGAAATTTTCAACTTTATGAATTTTTTTCATAAGGAAAATGCAATGACTATAATTCAAAATACTTCAAAAAAGTGCAATCGATGTTCAAATATTACAGGAAATTTTTTTTCATGATTCTAAAATATTTTTAACCTCTTCAAAATGGCCATATTTCGCAAAATCCCAAAAGCTACAAATTTAATAAGCAATTTTTCAGACAACTTCTTAGAGGGCTCTTTTACAACTAAAAAGAAGGTTTTGAAAATTTCGGAAAGATCTTATCCGGCGTATTTTGACCTGTTCTTTCGAATGGTGAGTAATATAGCAAAATACGCCGGATAAGATCTTTCCGAAATTTTTCAAAACCTTCTTTTTATTACACTTGCTTAATGCGCAAATCAGAGAGCAAACTTTGCAAAGGTGGAATGCTTTGCCCGTGCAAATTAAACAGTGTTATGGCGCACCAAACGAGGGGTTTCCCTCTGTCCTTAAGGCTTAAATATGGATTTGCACACGACCGAAATAGTTACAATGCTTGCACTGCCTACATTTCAATAGCGCAATAATGATTATTACTATATGGCAATCGTAGATTGAGCATAATAGATTATCCATGCTTTGATTTGCATTTGACGAAAGAAGTGTAAAATCAAGCGTGTAAAAGATGACATTTGCAGACTGTAAATTTAAATGAGATGGAAAATCACACGTGTCGTCAATTTTACAACATACACTTGTGCTGCTAAAACGCTCATAATGATAGCGCTACGTGTCTTACGAATTTAAAGACTTGTTTAAATTTTATGAATAATTATTTAATATTTAAAACCTCATTTTTAGGAGCTATTAGTAATGGCAGACGGATAAATTTCTCAAACTTTCAAGATTAGACAATCTTATCGAGAATCCAAGAATCTCGAGCCTAAAATAATCTTCGAGTTAATTAATACGAAGCTTCTAACTCTTAACTTTCTTCAAATCTTAATCTTCTTTACATGAGTAACTTGGATGCAATTTATTTTGAACTGACCTAAGACAACTTTTACATTATCTACATTCTTTAAAAAGTATTTAAATTAAAATGATAACCATCTTACTGGGGGATTATTTTAAAGATGCCAATATCAAAATTTTAAGAAAACAGTATTTTTCTTCTAAAAGTTATTTTAAAATTTTATAAATCGAGGTTATATTTACAAATACACACATACACCGTATGAATGCAAAATTTGAAAACTTACAGATACTCTTTGGTTAATTTAAATTTTGCTGCAAAGAATCATCAAAACTTTACAATGAATTTTATTTTCCATTTTCAAAACACTGATATAACAAACAAAAAAAGAAACAATATTATCATCTTTAAAAGCTCCAGAATTTAGTCAATTTATTGTCGATCAAATGCATTTTACAGCACAAAAATAAATTTAGCTGTGCACTTGTCGAAATTAGCAGCTCTTATCAAACGAACACTTAAAATCTATTCCAATCTCGTTGAATTCGCTTATAACCAAGAAGATATTAATAAAAAAGATATTTACACTTACTGGACGAAGCTTGCATTTTCGGCTGCGACACTGAATGTGATATGTGACCCATTTGTGTTTCTTGTCTATGCATCATTTGTCCACGAGCCAGCGTGAAAAAGTTTTGCAAGCGGTTGCGCTCGACACTTTGCGTAGGAAAAAAAGAATAATTGGAACGAAATCCCGTCGATCACCAGTATCGAACAATTCCGGCCCCCGAAGCGCGACACACTCGAAGATCCCCAATCGTAAGATACGAACGAGAAACTGAACTCCGATGAATCTGCTAGCTTCGTATGTGAACGATTAAGTAGAAGAACGGCTATACTGAAGATCCGTTACTAGTCTTCGACATCTTCCTTTCTGAGTAGTCTGTACGCTAATTTCACACTTATACGAAACACACGTCAAGTCTTCGGTGTGACCTGTCGCTATTATCGCACTCTTGAACGAAGTCTGACTGTCAGTCAGGCAAGTTCGGCGACTATAAATAGACCTCGAGGCTCGTCCTGTGGACTGATCCCCATTGGTTAAGTACCGACCCCCTACTCTGCCTGACATCGCTGAAAAAAGGGCGGGTCCTATGCTTTCATCCCTCCTTTGCCGATGATTGCGAGGCTTAAGGGGAGCTGCTATGGCTATATATATCAAGAGCATGCGCGTCGCGCTACCGTATCCCTGTATATATAGCTCCATTCATGCTGTTGCTGCACCCCTCCGGCGCTGCTCGTGCTTTATAACCCCCGGCTGCTGCTGCTGCTGCTGGCCGCTGTTGTACGTTAGCCTCCCCTCATTGTCAGCGCGCTCTATCTCCTGGCGAATTTCCACCGCGCTGACGTTGGGCGAGTTACTCGAGAGAGAGAGAGAGAGAGAGAGACTCCCCTATATACTGTTTAAAGCGATGCGGTCGCGTCTCGTCCGATGAACGCTAATGCGCGCGTCCCTTATATGAAATTATTGTTGTAGCCCCGAGTTATGTACGACGGAGATGCGAATGTACAGATAGATGTTTGCCTAATGAATTGCTCTTCTCTCGCGCGCGACATTAGCGATACTATCGGCAAGTCGAGCTGGCTGATGTCTATTATCCAGATTATAATGCTTTAATCGTCGTCCTTTTCGTATGTCGTTGACGTTGCAGGCGTGTATCCCTCCCTTTCTTCTTTCTTTCTGTTTGAGCTGGGCCCGAGCTGGGCAGTTAAATGGGCACACGTGAATATATGAAGATTTGATAAGATTCGATCGGGTGGATGGGTTAGGAGAGCTGTGACTCTCGAGCAAGCCGAAATTGGGATGACGGGATCTTTGATTTTGGGCGTTAAGGGCCTTTTTGTATATGGCGGAGGAAGCTGGCTTATATATACATGCGGGCCGGTTATGCGCACCCTGTGTTTCTATCTTTTTTTTTGTTGCAAGTGTCCAGTAGGGCGTTGAGGTGCTAAAGTTTTTAAGTTCCTTTTAGAGTATAATAAGTACTTATATACATAGATTTAGTTCAATATAGATAATAAATATATTTCAAGCATATTTGCAATGTTTGTTATTTATATTTAAATTAATATTCTTGAATTATTCGTAATTTAAGAATCCGTTTACGGTGCTCTCGTTTATTACCCTAATTTGATATTCAAGTACTATATTTATTATCTAATACAAATTTTAAAACATAATATTTATTTATAATTTAAGCCGAACAAAATACTATATACGTGTTCGATAATTCAAATATTGTGAGCGTATAGATCGAAACTTCAATCAAAGCAATTAACCGCAACTCTGAATATTTAACGTTCAAACAAATGATAACCATAGAGTTTAGTATAGAGAATCGGTATACGAATGTTCACATGTCGTCAAACCGCAAGAGAGCGAATCCCGCGCGTGCGTATAAAAAAATCAAACTTATCCCACTTATCCCGCGTCGCCTTACAAATCGCTCGAGCTCTCCAATTTAAACAATTGCAAACGAGCCTAGGGCCACTGACAAGTAAAAAGAAAAAAAGAAAAAAAAGAAGAGCTACAGGAGATACGGAGACACAGGCTCAGAAATAAAATTACAGCTCGGGGGCCATTCGATACATATGTTCCCTCTCTCACTCGCTCTCGTCTCGCGCGTCGTGCTACCATTCAGAACACACATTATATAGCCGCGCGCAGTTGTGATTCGTCGATGCGTATACCATATATACACATAGACTCGTCGGGTATAGATATATATAATAATGTGGGCTATCTGAAAATCAGGCACGCACACTCGCACAAAGCAGAGAGTGGAGGGATTCCTCCGCTGGTGTATACACACGCACGCGAGGGTTCGGTCATTGTGAAGCTTTGGGCCGAGTATATATATATATATAGTCGCACTGCACATCGGGACAGATGTGTGATGTCTGCCCTGACTCTCTGACTCCATCTTGAATTATATCTCCTCTCTCTCGCTCGTCCCCCTGTACATATATACGTGATGCACGTTGAAATGCGCGCGCTCGCGTGCACGGATTCTTTCGGCGACCTTTTTAGCGCTTTAAATGAGGCCGCGTATATATATGCTGCACGCACGTTGTACACAATGTCGCTCCTCAGCTAGAAAATCGTTTACACAGAGAAAATGCGTGGGCTGTGTATAAGATTTTTTTTCGTCTCTCTCTCTCTCTCTCTCCATCCTTCTTTTTTACTGTCTGTTGATGCACTTAGGTAAGATATTTCAGATGGATGCTGTATACGTGTGTTTTGCCCCCGTTAGTTTTGTGCTGCGACGAGCGATGTAGACGTTTTCCTTCGGGATGATACGGTCATTGACGGACTTTCTTCTTTTACTTTATGTGTTTTTTTTTCTTCGGGAAAATGAGAGAGAGTTTGTGCGCGACATAATAGACTTCTAGCTATTTGCCTTTCTTTCAGTGCTCGTTACTTTTGACCTGTTTGCGTGTCTGTTGAAAAAGATGTTACTAAACTTGGAGATGCTATTAGAGGAATGGAAGTACCACTTCTTTATGCATCGTACATAAATCTTTCCTTGTAAAAATGAAGTGTCTGAGTCACACATTCTATCGACGATTCCATTTTGATCGACAAGTTAATTGATATGCAAAAATTATGACAGTCTATTCTATATTACAGACAATATTCTTAATGTAATTTTTATATTCTCCAGACTGAGATCGGATCTATCTAGTCATTAGAATTCATATGTCCAAAAATCCCAAAAACGGAAGAAAAGCTTTACGCAGATACGAGAACGAAACTAATTATTTCCTTTGCTTATGAACGGAATGTGTTACTATATTAGTGGTGCCATTTTCCTAGAAATTTAGTATTCTTAAATATTCAAGCAATAAGAAGTCATTAATACGGTTCAATAAATTATGTACAGTAAAGTAGGATTTATACCTGCTTGACTCGATAAGTACCTACCTTCGTATATATATAGTAATACCAATCACGTTCCGCACTTCCTTCTCATTATAACTGCCACATATACTTTGGAAAGCGCCGCTGCTGTCTTCTCTCCTCGCGCGGCATCAAACCCCCGGAAAGGTACAAAAGTCCGCGCGTCAATGTTTTGCGGCGAGGAAAAAACCTCAGAGAGATAGAGAGAGAGAGAGAGACAGAGAGCGAGAGAGGAGGCAACGCTAATGCGCGCACAGTCGGAAAGAAGATAAAAAGGAAAATCGAAGAATGAAAGAAAGGAAGAAAGAAGAAACGAGGCCGCGGCCGCGCTATAGGGTCCAGTCGGCGAAAAACAAAAGTTAGAGGGAAAAACCGGAATTTCTCTCGTCTGGTTTTGTCGAGCGGTCCGCTGTTGTGCGCATCCGGGCGGTAAAAGGTGAACACGATCCCCCGGCCGTGTGCGCTTATGATGTGCATTCGAATGCTCGACGATGCGCGCGCGCGGTTTCTGGAGGCTTTCAGGTTTCTAACGTTTTGGCTTTGGCGCAATATGTCGAGAAGATTATCCGCGTAACTATCCCAGAAATCTGTTCATTCTCTATATACCTCTCTATAGCTCGGTGCACAGCTTTTCGCCGCGCGACCTATGGCTATAACAAAGCCGGTTTTTGACGCGCTCGGGTTTTGTGTGTGCCAGGCGCTTTGCCGATCCGCTACGAGTAACTGCCGCCGTCGCTTTTCATCGACGAACTACATAAATGGAGAGAACGAGTCGACTCGCTCTCGTTTTGCATCGCATTATATGCTTTCGAATAGGTGGAAGAAGATATCGGGACGAACTTTTTGATTCTGCTCAGACGGGCTTGGCGATCTACGAGGCGAAGGGGCTGCCTACGTCTGTACTTTATGCAATAATCAGGTGGACTTTTAGATATTTCTAACTATAGCTTGGAGCTGGCAGATGGATAGTAACTTAATAAACATCAATAAATTTAGGATTGATCGCCAAATGAAATACATACCTAAAATTAATAACACACTTATTGTTAATAAGACACGACTATTTGTGAATAAAACCACCAATTATCAAAACAGATATGATGAAAGAGCGGTTATTATTATTATGTATTTTGATAACAACGCGCACCGAATCCCCTGCTTTGTATACACTATAATAGACCTCGCTTACGCACATTCATACAAACGAAAAAGGGATCGCGAGGAGCGAATCCGAGAAACATAGCTATATAGTGAATCTGAAAGAAAAACAAGGAAGAATAATAGAGAGCGATCTATTATATGAGAGCGAGAGACGTACGGAGAGAGGGAAATGAGATTCGAGTCGCTTTGTCAAGAAGGCAAATGCGACTATAAACGGCCGTAATGTGTGGGACAACCGATGAAGGAAAATACAACTGTCCGCGTACAAACTTTTGGGGGCTCGAACGAACCATAACGATTGTTTCTTTTTTTTTATTAAGGCAATTTTTTACTGGTACCAATTATATTACAATTCTGTACATAAAGTTTACAACAGAATATTATAATTACAATTTGAAACTGAAGACTATATATTAATAATCAATTTATATTTCGATTTAGAGTCTATGATAATACAGCTTGGAATGTTTTAAATGATATATGGTTTGTTAGAATTATGATTATCAAATCGGGGTGAATATGTATGTTTATATTAGAATTATGGTATCAAAGTCTTACCGTGATGACTGAATTGTTTTACCGAGCGGCAAAACCTCTTTATTTTTCGAGGATCACAATCTTCTATGTTTTCCACGTTTTCCCTATCGAGAGGTTTGATCAACTCCGATGTAATGTACTAGTCATGTACCAACCTGGATAGTAGGTTGACAGCGTTCCTTATCATGATTTCGTATTATATAACTTGATTATTAAACTTTATGCACTTATTCAAATAATATGTGGATTAAAAACCGAAACGCTAGTTAACGCTTCGGTTTAGCTTCGTCTGCTGTTGCTCGTAGCAGTACTGTAATATAATAATATAAGATAATAAAGCTGTTGCTCGTAGCGCACTCTGGTTTTAATTGTACATATCTTCGCGGAACTACAAAACCCGCGTGTTTTGAACCATCAATCAGTACGATTAGTACATGAAGTTACAGATTTTAGTAATGTATGTTTATATTTTTGTCTAATTAAATTTATATCGTTAAAATAAGTAGTTTTTAAAAAATATCTTTTGTCACGAAAGAAATTAGCTCTTTATAAAATTATAGAAAGACTTTTTTTATAAAATTTTTTGTAGATTCTGAAGTGAGTGATTCATTCATTGCCTTCTCGATTGCAAGGTGTGGATTTTTAACAGAGGAATAATGAAGTCCCTGAGCTGCACACGGCATAATGCGCGAGAGCTTTGAAACTGCGGGAGCTTTGGTTAAGTCCCTCATGCAAAGGCAATGTGTTGATTTAGGTCGTCCAAATTTTGTGGATCGCGCGCGCGATCCTGTTTTTCTTTCCGAGGGGACCATATACGTCGAAAGTCGCAAAATCAAAACGTTCCAGCTCGAGCGCAGACTTATTTTATAGAAAAAAACAAGAAGAAAAACGTTCGAGCTTCTTCTTTTATCGTTTTTCTCGTTGACATCCTAATCTATTTTCTTATAATTCTGCCAGCTCGTTTCGATCCTAGGCTGAAACTGAAATGCTTTATTGTTTACATAAAGTACTTGTTGATTTATCCTTTACTGCAAGACTGCATTTTTCATGACTCATATAGTATTTTCATTGTTCGTGAATACAGTAATTGGGAAATATTTATATGTTGTGAGACCGTCGTAAACATTATTTATCGTTGCTGCGAAAAGCAGTATTATTTTTAAATTGCAAATGGTTTGTTTAAGGGATGATGAACGCATAATGGTGACCGATAACAAACTTAGGTGTATTAAAACATTAACTTTATTTAATCCGAGGGCGATATAGCGATTTAAAAGCGACGATATGCTAGATGTCAGCTTACAACCCTAATATACTTGAGATCCGATTACTCGTTCAACTGCTCGCTTTAACGTGAATCGCAGCTGAACACATTGAAACATCTTCTTTCGCTCGCAATAATAATATGTGTATCATTTCCGAAAGGATTTTTATCTTTGTATCAAAAATTTAATGCGGATGAAGAATGTTCTTCACTAACACGTTTTATGTGTACTGTTCAATAATATATAAAGCATAAATTAATCCTTGAAAAAAGTTGATACCTAGTACATGTAAAATGAATATTGTATTTTTGAATTAGTCAGAAATGTAAATATAGTTTAAAATTTGTGTTTTTATATCAATTTTTACTCATCCATTCGCTATATACACAAGTTAAACCAAAAACAAAATGTATACATATAGATCGTTCGAAATCTCCTCTTACACGGTACCACGTGACATTTTAAATTTGTTTATCAGTCTTTAACTTAATTAACTCCCCATTAACAACAATGCTCGATTTTATGCGCCTCAAACATCGCCGTCCCCGAGAAAGAAGCTTTGCCGTTGTCTCCCACCTCAGCACCATATATCCGCCTTATATATAAATACCGCACACTACAGCGAGGATCACTGCGACAATGGCCGACCGCCACGGGTCGCAGTATCCAACAAAAGAAGACTCCATCTTTCATCACGTTATACAAATCTAGTGCTGGCATTACGAGGTATACAACGAGGTACAACAACTAGGTCCACGCGCACTTCTACCTCGACTCCGACCTATACACCTCAACAATGGCATCCGATCTCTCTCTCTCTCTCTCTCTCTCTCTCTCTCTCTCTCTCTCATTCTCTCGTTCTCTAAGCGAAAACGTAACATCCGAGCCTCCTATGTAATCGTGTTCGTTAAAGCAGAGATGCAGAGAGAGAGAGAGAGAGAGAGAGAGAGAGACTAATTCGGCTTCCTCGCGATTTTCACTGAGCAGGTTATATAAGTAAGGGTTGCGGCCAACTACAGGTGGTCCCCGCAGATTTTCCGGCGGACTCGTGTAGAATCAGAGGCGCGCGGGGGCCTGACATAGGCCATTCATCGCATGAAGCCCGTGATTCAGAGGAAGGGAGAGAGACGCGCGATCGATCGATAAGCACAAAATACTGTGCGTATAATACAGTGCACTTAGGACCGGAACTTAAGTCGTTCGTCGTCGTCGTTGTTGTCATCAATGTCGTCGTTTTGCTGTGGGTCAAAGCATATACATAAGAGAGGGAAGAAAGTGAAAAACTCGAGAAGTTCAGGTAGTCTTACCCGTCTTATGTCGCCGCTATCTCACTTCCAGCATCTATATGCGTGTGTCTACTCTCTCTCTCTCTCTCTCTCTCTCTCTCTCTCTCTCTCTCTCTCTCTCTCTCTCGGTTTCTTTCTCGCGCGCACGCGTTCTCCGAAAGAGAGAGAGAGAGAGAGGGGTACACAGTCCGGCTGCGCTTCGTCGTAGTCGTGTCCGATCCGTAATCCCTCACAGTCGCCATTCACTCTGTTTGCGCCTTGTTTTACTGGTATTACATTTAATGAGGTTCGAGTAAAATCCCGGGCTGTATAACTGGGTGGATATAGGGCATAATCCGGGGCCCGCCAGGCACACCGATCCCCTTATTTTTTTTCTTCTGCTTCTTCTATGTAGACTATATTATATAGTTCTTCGCTACTTTTTGCTGGCAGTATAACCTTGGCTGTCGTTTGCGAGTTGGTGCGTGCAGCTTGTTTATTATATATATACATATATATGCATTTTCATGGGAGTACGCGCTCGCATACGCATTTCTCGTCTGATTTGCGTTTAGCATAATTTTTTTCGCGATACCCCTTTTAGGCGTGCTTCGATGATCCCGCTAGTTGAAGATGCAAATTGGCTTACTGGGCTGCTACCTTTTATAAACATACATATATACATACTTTATGCTTATTTTTCTTGTCAAATTTTTTACCTTTGCTTTTCAATCGTTTCAGTGCAGTAATGAAGAGGCTTTTTTGCTGCTTGAGAATTCGAGATTTTTCTTTTATGTAAATTAAGTATAACGAAATGTAGAAATTCATATTATTTATACTAAACTTTATTTACTTTTATTCGTAGCAATTTCATTGAAAACCTTAATCGGAACTATACATAAAACAGTTTAAAATATTAGTGATTGAGAAATGATAAATAAAATCTTTAAGAAAAGGACATTCCAAGAAAACACATCATTACACATTCTAAAGAACGGCGTATTAGTAACTCCATACGTTAGCTTAGCGATCTTCATTCTCACAATTGCTTGAAAAGGACTTTGTATCCATTTCCCACATTACCGAAACTCCTAAGAACCGTAAAAAAAGAAAAAAAAACGAGAGAAAAATCCTACTTCGACCTCGTTTTCATTCATTGAGCGAAAGACCTTTCAGCGTCGACTCCAATATCTCGCGGGATCTCTCGCTATCTCGTTTTTCCGCGCTCGAATTATGGGAAAGAAAGAGATTCACTTTTTTTCGAATTTCAAAATCATACATGAATGAATGGCATTGACAATCGAACGCAAAGGAGACAGAAAAGTATAGGAAGAGAAAGAACGGGAAAGTGAGCAAAGCTTCCAAGAAGTTCTGTAACATCTCACGTATTAACTGACTGTGTATAAAATTCAATATATACACACAATTAAAAATATTAAAATATTTTTTTTTGCCAGAGAAAAACAATAAAAAGTAATTATATATAAAATTTTGGGCTCGAACCTCGACCGCAATTTATTTTAAACTGCCCAGTAAAGGTTGGTTTACGAGTAACATTAAATTATTCTACTAGCCGGTGTTTATGGAATAATGCGAAAACGATTACGATTTGCATGGCATATACTTAGGTCTCGATAAAGATGATAATGGAATGCCATCTTCTGAAGAAAATGACTCGAAAACTAGTCGTTACTCCACCTATTTTAAATTACATGTCTTGGAGCGTTTTGAATCATTTACATGACGTTTGAAAAACTGATTCACGCAAAGATGATAGATAGATTTATAAGTATTATAAAATATGTATTGAAAAGGTTTAGTGTTAGCCTATTATCGGTAGTAAAATCAAATAATTTTTACTACATAAAAATAAAATACGATCGAATCCCTATCACATGGTTAAAACTATCTTTCCGATATTGGCACAGGTGGAGGAGGTATAGGCATATAATCGCGTATAAGCTGCCAGAAATCGAAACGAACCAGGCGAAAAAAAGGTTCAAGACTGAATTTTGCAGCCCCTTTTTCAACAAAGTATCCACAGAGAAGAGCCCAACGCTAGGAATATATAAGTCGTGAGTTAAAAAGAGAAATGGAGCGCAGACATCGCGGGGTAAAACCGAGCGGGAAGCTGATGCAGCAGAGAGGCAAAGGAGCATTAGTAGCGGGCACACAGCGGACTTTCTGTCTCTCCCGCTCAGAGTCAGTCCGAAGCCCCTGGCTTATCCTCCATTACGCGCAGGGACTTTGTTGCGGAAAGGCCAGAACGGCGCTGCGAGCCCCCCCATATGTATGCGCTGCACATACTATATATACCGATGGGCCTTATTTTCAATTCTCGGCTTGACGGGACGCGGATAGTCCATAGTTCACGAGCAGTCAAGCGTATGATAGCCCCATGGGATTACCGCGACTTCGCCTCTCTCTCTCTCTCTCTCTTTCTCTCTGCTTTTCTCATTGTTTACCCTCTGCTCTCTTCCGCCTTTAAAAGAGCTGCTTCTCGCACAGAGCCGGCGAGAGAGAGAGAGAGAGAGAGAGAGAGAGAGAGAATAGAATGTCAACCTAATTTTGCAAGATCTTACTTGCCGATCGACGCCGCCGGGGAAAGAAGGGGGCAGCGAGATTTAGCGAGAGCCCATAAGAGAAGACGGATCATAGAGAGAAAGAGCTCGAGGGGGTTAAACACGCCGAGGTGAAAATTTACCTGTGGTTTTGCGAGACTATATCGATGGGCGGCTTTTTTACATGCCTTTGTTCTTGGCGTATGCTCCGATTTACACCATTATATTTTTAACAAAATTAGCATGTAACCATCAGGATATATAGATAAATAAAATTAGAATATGAATACCAAATTTTACAAGTAATATGTTCCAATACCAATAGGGATTGATCTAAATAGTTAAAGGAATATTAACGTTGCTGTCTAAAATAAGCAGATGTAGACATTACAAATTAACATTTTCTCCAGTGAATTTTTAAGTGAATGCATTTTTGTATTAAAACTGGACATCCAAATCGAAATTTACATTAATTATTGTAATAAATTTATTTGATAGCATACATTAAGATATTTTGTAAAATAACATAGTAAAACAATTAGGTAAGTGTATGTATATACTTTTTGCATTATATAAAATCTAAGGGGATAATAATGAATGATTCAAGTAAGAAGCCCATACTATAATGATCAATGTACAGTTATTAAATCTTATTTTGATGTACTTATACACGATTATTGATACCATCAGCACAATGATAACCGTTGGATTATTCACAAACCGGATCTCTCTTCACAGCTCAGCTGCAGAATCACGGTATACAGCAGCGGCGGCGCAGTATACACCCCGCAAAAGCTGACACATATGTATCTACGACCAATCGACAAAGCACGCGGCGCGCCCGAAGTACCCTCGAGGCCAATCCCACCCACTCTCGAAACGCAATCTCCCATAAAAACCTCATACAGTCCACCTAACGGCTTGTAAACCTCCACCGCCGCGACCCTCGCTCAATATATATACATGCACTATATTGCACCATCAAACGAAGAGAAAAACCTCCTCAACTCGCGAGACCCAAAGAAAGCTTCTGTTTGTGAGAGTATAACACACACACACATGAACACAGAATGAGAGAATGAATCTCTTCCAAGGAAGAAGTTCCCACCGTCAAGGAGCCGCGCGAGAGAGCTAGTTCATTTTTTTTCTCTCTCTCTCCTCCACCTCTCTCTCTGTTCCCGTTTCTCATTCACCTCGTAGCCGCTCTTCTTTAACGAGGAGACGACCGGCATCGCGAGCACCGACTAGATGAATGCGTAATCGGAGACCGGATGTCCCCGCCCAGGATGGAATGGATGTCTTGGCGGAGATCGAGGTAAGAGACTCGGTCCCGCGAGGAGTTGCGCGCCTCGAGGTCCCTTTTGGCTCGAAGTCTCTGATTTCTGATCCTCTAGCCGCCGCCGCTACTGCCGCGACGATCCGTTGCCTGTACTACTTGTCACCCTTGCCAAGCCGCGCACCGCCTCCTCTCTCGTCGAGTCTCTCCCTTATGCTCGCTCTCTTCTCTCCTCCGTTCTTGCACTTTTTGTACTTGCTGCTGCTGCGCGTTCTCTCAGCTCTTAATGTTCTCATAGTCGTTTTCTACCTCTGATTCTGGTTCTTGGCTTTTTTTCTACAAGGTGAGTGCGTTCTTTTTTGATTGTTGGCGAGGAAGAGATGGCTTTGGACCTCGATGAGAAATGTTCTTGTTAGAGTAAGGGATTATTTTTTTTTTTTTTTTATTTGGTTTCGTTGCTGCAGTGGACAATACTGCGTGCAATAGTAACTCGATACATGAGCTTTTACTAGATCCTATAGCAGCTGAATTGACGATCATCGAAAGATGAAGACACATAATTATTAGGTATTACTCTTAAATTTGTCGAATCATTTTTTGAAACGCTTTTAATGAAATACTTTTAAATTTTAATAAGTTTTTAGTATTTTTCAATTTTTCAAAAATAGTAGAAAGAAAGTTGTGAATCTGAATAACAAAAAATTTTCTAAAAATTGAGGTAATACCAAAGTAGAGGATAATTTAGTAATAAAATAATTAAGATCTTATAAATACCTGATTACTTAAATTTAGTATTGCTTAAAATTTAATCTTGAAAAAAGTATCCCGGTTTACTAAAAGTAGCTCATCATGGTTCTGGATTATTGAAATTATTGTCTAAAATTTCAGGCTCATTACGTAACATGAGAATTGACCTTTTTCCTTGTACTGATTTGAAAGTCCATTTTGTATGTATTCACTTAGAAAGTAAATTCAATTATCTGCTATTATTAAATTTAAATTATGATTGCATTATTATTATTATTATTATTATTATTATTATTATTATTATTATTATTACTTATAATAATTTATTCAAGTATTTAAATGTTGTATCAGAAGTAGTATCAGACTTTTCAAAGTTGCTTTTAGCACACACGAACAAAATATAACAAAAGCAGTTATTCCATAAGCAGATTTTCGACTTCAAAGGGGTTTACTTCCAGCCAACCCTGTATAGCCCCTAAGATCTTGCCTCGTAGCTACAACGTCTTAACCGCGAGGCAAACGTCTTGACGGTACCTCCTCCTGATTCTCCCGAAGCGAACGCGGAAAGTTCGTTACGCGCGACTCGTTCGGGGATTCTCTTTTTTTTTTGTCATTGCCTCATTGAGAACCAGCGACGAGCAAGCTGATTTTAATAACATTGAACTTCCGGCCGACTAACGGACGTTTAACAGTCACTCGGCTGTCCTCTCTCTCTCTCTCTCTCTCTCTCTCTCTCTCTCTCTCTCTCTTCATCGGCTGGCGCTCAAGATCGCGAAGCTCTGACACATCGCGCATCGATTCGGCGCGCAGCTGTTGCAGTGCCGTGTCCTTATAACTCACCGCGCGTGTATCTCTCGCAGCTCCCGAGTAAATTCGATATTTCTTTTGGCTTATTGTCTTCTGCACGCGCTTATAGGGAAATCCACAAAGCACTAGCGACGGTTTTTTTCTTCTGCATTCAAAGGGTGCGTGCATACTTATATGGAAAGATGATGGAATGTTGCGCTAGAAGATGAAGCGGATGCACCTTGGGTAAATAATGTCGTTCGGGGTGTTGCGCGTAGAGCTCATTGATGATGGAATGATTCAAGGTTATAAATGGGTCCAGGGATAATGTGACAGATGAATTTTATATAAGGATTTTGATAGTTTCGCTTCTAATATGTTGACTTAACATTTCAAAAGGATGCATTTCAATAAATACTTTATTTATTATATTAATCGTAAAATTAATGTTTTTTTTTTTGCTAAAATTTACTTATATTTAATACATCCGGTTAGTATTAAATTTGCTTCCTCATAGAGGAAGCTTTTTCGTGGTAAAATTTGTACAATTACGCTAAAAGTGTGCAAAGGAGGTGATTATTAATAAACATATAATAGATAATAAGCACCTTGCATGATTATAAAAAATACATTCAAAATGACAAACTAATTTTAAAGTGATATTCACAACTAGTATTGGCACATTAATTACAAAAAATAAATTTTTATTATTAGTTTTGTATAAAGAAGACAAATAATAAAAATTCAAAGAATATATTTGTTATTATAATAATAACTGAAATTCTAAAATAATTTATTCAGATTTTATTACTTAATATATTTATAAACTATAAGTTACATATAATTTGAAACATTATTCATTAAAATTTATAGTATACTTCTTGCGTTATTAATAAAATATAAATTTTAAAATGTAGTTAATTATGGCTTAATTTATTTATGAATGTATGATTTATTTCAATATATATGTAATATATATTGGAATAAATCATTTAAACTTGAAGTGGCTGTGTGCCAATGAATTGTCAGCGGATTTTATATCGAAAAATCATTATTAATTAATTATTAAAAAACGAGTGCATATGATTATTACATATCCCTTATATAAACAATCTTATATTACTGTTCAATTATAATTAGTAAACTGCACAAAAAACTGACCAGTTATTGATATTCATCAGTCATTCATTGGTAAAGTTACTTTTTAATATATATACCTATATAACATTTGAGGAAATATGATAATTTTAAACGAGTTATATATTGACAATTGTACAATTCAATTATATTAGCAATATAAAACTTAATATGTAATAAAGTAATAATGTCTAAATGTATACATAAAGCTATAAACACATTAATCACGCCTATTTGTATTCTATTAAAAGCTGATTTATAGAAGGACTATAAATTATAGTCGCTGTATACATCACTCGAACCGCAAAAGCATAATGCATCACCGTAAACGCATTATGATCTGACGAGCCAAACGAGATCATCATCTCGGGATCAGAAAATTCCCATGTCAAATTACGAACACTACGGAAGATGAGTGAATGTGTTCTCATGAAAACTAGACGTTTGTAAACTCGCGCAGGGGTGAGCATATGGCGAAAAAGCATCGATCGACAAACTCACCCGCTCCTCTTTATCTGGCCCCATTCACAGGTAGCGTACACACGCACTTTTTTGGATGTACACATGCATAGACATGCGCATATATAGGTGGAACAAAGGTGTAAGAGAGTGAGAGGAGCTGACGATCTGCTACTGCGCTATCCAATACATATTGAGGTGGCCATATGCTCACGGGTTCCCAGGTTCGGCAGCTCAGCACGTATACACACACCCTCGCTATGTCACAAATCGTGCATCGATATTTTTTGTTTCACTGAGTGGCTGCCGCGTTTATTGCGTTGCAACAGGTTGCTTCGCTACCCCGTAAGCAACGTTTAGTGACGAACGAACAGTGGGAATCGATTAGCAAGTTTTTAGTAATAGTTACCTTTTTTATTAGAATTTTATGACTGCCGTTTCCGCAAATCAATATGTTACGCAGAGTAAGGCCTTATTGTATACATGTGCTTTGGATAGTTTTGTGCAGCTCGATTGTGCAGGTTTCGCTAACGGACCGTTGAGAATGCGCTACGAATTATATTGAATCTTAAGTGTTTTTTTTGCGTGGGAAATGTACGAAAATAAAGTTGAAATATTCATTAGAGTATAGTATACGCCAAAATATAGTTTTTGCAATGGAATGAATTTTTTACTTGAATAATATTGTGAATAATATTTAAATTTCTTATAGAATTTATTAATGACAAAATCATTGTTGAAATAATATTATTAACTTCCCTTAAAGTTTTTTCATGATTCAAGAAATCTATGACGAAAATTTTCTAATCAAAATAACTATATCAAAATAACAAAGTAAATGTAGGTCATCGAAAAAATTTGTACAAACCAACTTCATGGATATTTCTGTAAAGAATTTTCAATTGTTTATTATTACAAAAAGCATAATCTAACTTATGTATTTTATGATGTTAAAGTTTTAAAAAATAATACAAATTTTTGTACATATACTGTTTTAAAAGAATTCGAATGAATTGCTCGTTTGTAACCAGCTAAACAAGTTTTTGATTTATTTTATTTAATAACAAATATCACGATCAATGTTTTTTCATTGACCAAACATTGTTTTCGTATTTAATACTGTAATACTATCCGATATTCAAATACTGATTGATATAAATTTTTGATAAATGTGACGAATGAATTAAGTACATTTATTTATGTTGCTTAAGCATTAATAAAAAATAATTTATCATGAAGTTTTGCTATTTTTAATGCTATTATAAATCTAATAGAAGACTAGCGTGAGTCTAAAACTTTATGGATTACAATTATTTAAGTATTAATCTATTTAAAAATAGTAAAGTAATAAAATAATTTAGTATTTAATTCTATATTTTATAAATTAAAGTGATATAGTGTTAGTTAGTAAGTATCTAATTAAATTCACAAGTCAGTTGACGATTGCTTTACCAGATTTAGAAGGCAGCGTTCGCCCTTTACCATTTGTAGCCGAAGAAGTTTAATAGTATAACATCAATTATTTTACACTTTCCTGGTCTTGTGGAATGAATATCGTTAATATAAAAGCCCCTAAAAATATTTCATTGAACATACATTTTGAGGTATTGATATTTTTTAAAATATAAATTACTTAAATTAAAAGTTTACCTAATACAAAAACTAGAAGTGAAAATAAAGATGTAGTACATCCATATTCAAGGAGAACAGGAAATATTAAATTTCCTATAAGAACACCAGTACGTCCAGACATCATAGTTAGACTCACAGCCATAGTCCTGTTATTAAGATTAAAAATTTTCATGATATTAAATAATATAAGCTATGATTTTGCGTGAAATAATATTTGACATACCTCATAGTCGTTGGAAATAAATTAACTACTACGCTTGTTACTAAATTTACAGAAGCACTCAAAATGCCAACAAATAAACTAACACATACTAGAGTCAATATCATGTTTTTTGACCAATTCACAATTAATAATGTGATTGCAGAAATAAAATAACATGTCACTATTTATAAATAAAAATAAAAATATACAATAATAGAGTTTAAGAAGATCTTTTATAACAAACAGTATACTTACATAAAAGGTATTTGCTTTTGATTACACCAACCAGTAGTCCCGCGGATAAAGTGAAAAATACAGATGAAGCTGATACAATTATTGTATTAGTATATACTGAATTATCCACCACTTTCTAATAAAAACATGAATTAATTGATAACCATTAAAATTGCATTAAGTTTATTTAATTAAGAAAATGCAATTTACCTTAACGCAGGCTCCAATTATTGTTAAATTATTATTACCAATAATAATACTTTCATTAATATGTGATGTTGATTGATCAATAATTTCGCAAAATGACAAGTCTTCTTTTAAGTCAGTTCTCTCGCTTGGCTCTTGCATCATGGCAAACAACTGGGGCTGCCATAATCTAATTGTATTAGTACTGAAATATATTGAAAATTGAAAATAGTCTTATAAAACAACATTTTTTCAAATATACTGTGTAATAACTTATATAGTTAGAATACAAATAAAATAATTAATAATCCAGGTATTTTTATAATAATTATTTTTATAAACTTTTTATGCTATTTACATATATACATGTACTTTTGGATAGACAAAAATAATTTTCAATTCTAGATGAAACATTCTGAAAAACTGGAAGATATTAAATACGAAGTAAAATCAGCCCAAAAATATTATTCTAATTATGTTTGAATTTTACATATTAAAAAATACAATAGAAAATAATTGTTTAAATATAAATCTAAGTTTATAAACATGTACTCCGTTTTTCTAAATTTGATAAATTCACTTGTCATTCTTTCAAATTTAGGGAGCAATCAATTTCAAATCTTGCTTTTCAATTATGACAATTGTTAATAAAATGTCAAAAATATATCAAATACTAATCAAACTAAATTAGATGCAGTACGCAATCTGTTGATAATAAACAATGTAAGTTAAATCTTACTCTTCGAATTCAAATAAGTGCAAAAAATTTAAAAAAAGTGAATAATAATTATTTGAAGCAAAGGAAAGAATGCAATTAGTTCTAAGTCAATTGCAAGCTGAGTCATGAGAACCAAAACATAGATTTTTACTCGATTTCTTTAAAATAATATAACTTCGTTATATTTAAAGGTTATGATCAACTGCTTTAACTTTTCTAAGAATTTAGTACCAACAAATATATGCTAGAAATTTAAGCAATTCTGAAATCCGGAGATCTAGATTTCTTCCAGTTAGTATGAGGAATAAATTATATTTAAAAGGAGAGTCCTTACTCTCCGGGTCACTGATTTTGATGAAACTTTACAGAAATTTTTTGGCGATCAACATGAGATGTGTATCTCCATGCTAGTGTCAATGGTTACCTGATTAAGGCCCATTTTATGAAAATATATGAAAAATCTTAGTTGTCTTTAAACCTTTATGGTAAAATCTTTATGTAAAGTCAATATACATTGTTTAAAAATTTAGCAAAAAGTTATAAAAAGTATGAATTATAAGCTTTTACTTTAGAAAGAGTTATTAACGCGTAGACGAGTATCTTATATTTTTCGCTACAAAATGTCTCTGACAGTTTCAGCCAAATCCATGACCCAGAGGGTGTAAACTCTTCTTGTTAGTATACGAAGAAAAGGTGAAATATAATTAATATTATAATTTTTACAATTATTAAATCTAACAATTCATGGTTTTCTATCCTATCATGACAAATATCAAATATTAAGTCCTTGAAGTTTTTTTTTTTCATTATCGAAATTTATTGTAATTTTAAATATACATAAGAATATTCCATCTGATTCTTTCCGTGTATAAATAAGAAAACAGTTTAAAACAATTATATATAATTTAATAAATAAATAATTTAATAACAAGTATCAGGATGGCTAATTATCTATCACACTGTTTAATCATAATAACAAGATGCACTAGGGATCAGTTCTTGATAAAAAAAAAGAACTGTTTATTGATCATAGTTTAGTATCGTGTAAAATAAATACAAAATAGATATTAATCAAAAGATTATAATAATCGAAATGCAATCATAATAAATAGTCAAATTGTATTTCGGTAATAAAATTTTACTTTATTAGCGCAGATTACGCTTATTTCAAAATAAGATTATCAATAAATAATAAATATGTTTAAATTACGTGTTTTAATTATGAAGCCAACCTTAACATGCTGCAAAACTGAATAGTAACCACCAACAAGAGCCTGCAAAAGTATGAGCCCATAAACAGCGGTTTCATTTGCAACATTCCCTCATGCACACAAGTCTTCAAACTCTTAGATTTCAGGCCTACTTGATTTGACTCGAAAGATGATTGAACTGTCACCTCTGTCTTCAGTACTTTTATCTAATGAAAAAGTAGAAATAGTCCGTGACAATAAACCAGGTCAAACGACATTATAGCCGAACTCAATAGTACCGCATGATTTCATTAATAACAATAGACACCATCAAACAGAAAAAGATGTATGCATGTTTTATAATATTAACGAATCATGCAGTTATAAAATCAAGTATTGAATCAATATGAGCATTCAGTAAAAATGAATCTCTTACTTAAAAAATATAACAAAATATAAGATTATATCATAATTTATTATCTAATAATTTTATTTAAACCTATAAAAAGAAATTGCCCGCAGTTTCAGGTATTTTTTGTCACAACTTATCAATTAAATAAAAGAATAATAAACCCTTTTAGTACATTTTTTCAACTTTAAATAGTTTGTGATTGATATTTATAAGTAAGATCCGTAATACTATATATGTTTTTTTTTTTAGATAAGATTTAAATAGGATAAAAGTTATGTGAGTGACTTTTAACATTTTTCCCTAGACTGCCGTTTGAGGATGTTCTGACTATGTAATTACTGCAAAAAGTTAGTGATTTACGAAGACTGTGAGTTATTGAAAATTAATTTCTTACTTTAAAATAGTATATCCATTAAAAATCAATAAAACAAGAATTTAAGCTTTGAAAATACAAAATTAATTAACCCATTAACTACCTAGACCCCGAAT